>JAACJT020022876.1:0-29287 GCA_009936485.2 Gymnarchus niloticus | reverse complement strand
GGTGGGGGGGGAGGGAGGTGGGGGGAGCGGAGGGGGGTGGTCGGGGGGGCACAGGGGGGGGTAATCGGCTAAAGTCTAAGGTTATAATATTTTAACTAAAAAGAGGAATATACACACGTTTATTTTAATCAGTTAACCATTTCATAGATTTATATTATTTATTTTTCTCTCTTTTTTTTTTTTTTACAAGTAAACCAGTAAAGAAATAATCAGTAAAAAGAAATAGATATCGTGAACATACGGCAATGCCTGCTTTGCATAGTGAAGGAGGTAAGTTTAATTAAGTGCAGATTTTGTGTCTGTACGCAAAAGGCAAGAATATGAGTAAAAAAAGAAATCAAGAAAGACACGCACTGCCCAAACAAGCGGATCTCTGAGCTTAAAATAATACAAATGGTAAAAAGCCTGGAAAAAAAAAATCAATTTGATCCGAATTTAAGCGCAAAGAAGTATTCAACTGCACAACATCCAGCAGTCTCGTATTTGGCTGAATTCTGAATTGTCACAATAAATAAAAAGCGTTAAAAAAATGAACGAATCGCTATGATGATGGGATTAATTCCCTGGATACCAAAAGCGAATTGAACGCGTCGCCCCATCAGAGGGAATGTCGTGATTCGAATCCACCTGCCGAGCCGGGGTCGCTCAGCTTGCGTCTGGCTCCCCCTCTCGTTCTTAGTTTTTAAATGCGCATTAAATTGTGTTAACAGTGTGCTGAATATCTTAGGATAACGGTGAATCATATGCACCAACCTACTTACAATTAAAACAGATTTTTGCTAAATATTGCATGAAATAATGCCTTATATGATGAAATATACAATGAACTCATCGTAAACTCCCCGTCCTCAAAAATAAAAAAGTTTAAAAATACAGCAGCTGTAATATAGAGAGAGTGTAAGTTGAAAAGACTTGTCTGAGTGCAAAAAAAGGTAAATAAAGTAGTTCTAAAATAACGGAAAACAAACGTTGCAGATAGTTGTCCTTAAACGCAGTCGAGTTCAAATTATACCATGATAAATATCTAACAAATCACTTCTTCATCTATAAAGTGCATAACATTATACCGTATTTTATTGTTTTAATGTTTTAATCGGAGATCGGAAATCATACATCATTACGGCCGCAATTAAACTTCAATTAGACCGCCAGATTTTCTTCGTAAACCAGCTTTCGGAATCTTATATTTGTATGTGGAAAGCTGTGTTGTGATATTCTTTCCAAAAGAATTGTTATTTTATCACGAAATTATTGGGCTATTTTAATTACTCAAATAATTAAGCACAGCGAAAACACTTTCAGTGAATGACTGCCAGCACGTTTCTGACCGGAACCAAATTACGTTGCTTTACTGCCCCTAAGAGTTTGATCGTTGAATGGCAGCCTTGTTTAAATACCGCAATCGCAGCTTCTAATTCTTATACACATGTAATTCTAATCATATTTTCAGGTAAGCCTATAGCCTAAATAATATATCTTACCGATACTTTAAAAATGTTGCATTCATTATATACACTGAACATGGATGACATAGGCCAATATAAAAATGACTAAACTGAGTGAGATTACTGGTGGGAAAACCTTTCATAGTACGAGGATAAAGGCATGTTGAGCATAGGCTAATGTCTGATTTTCTTATTTAAATCATAGGATCTTCTCATGCAGGCCTTGACTCATGCATTTATATAGTCAGGGATGATGTGAATGCATTATTTAATAACCCCCCTCCACACACACACGCACAGAGGTAGAAATAGCTTCAAAAAGAGATCTAGTCTAAGGGTGTCATGTTTGCCTGTGAGATCGCTCGGCATACAAACGCACATATATCATACATACATCATACTTATACATGTCCCAACAAACTTTCAGGAAAGCTGAAAATATCGCTACCATCTTTTACTTATTTATAATGCAAGTAATTTTTTACATTGTTTTGGATTGCTATCAGCCCCTGGATAATTAAAAATTGAACTCTTTAGAGCAAAATGTGTTTAGCCCAGGAGTAGGGATTTATGGGATATTCAGAAATAAGGTACTTATAAAATTAAATCGATAAATAATACATAAATAAATTATAACCTGAATGTATACACGGTATGAAGACTCAAAGAATATGCTATGAAAAGAGTTTAAAGGAATACAATTAGTTGGATAGATGCAATAAATTCAACTGTGATAACCGAATAAATAGATATGCAAACAAGACAAATAAGCCATTATGAGTACAAAGGCATAAGGTAGAAGTTTGGGCATGTATACCACAGAACAATATACACTAGCAGCAAAGAGGTGCCCAGGGTGTGGAATAGATTAGGATGATGGGAATGTGAGGACATCACAGTTTAGGCTTGATTTTCCCAAGGCAGAATGTCTAGTGTGAGGTCAATACAAATCTGTGGCCAGACAAATGGGAGTGACAAGATCACCAGTGATGTGAAATGCATTCACATTACAGCATTGTGTCTTTGTTCTGAGTTACTGTGTAGTACACTTGTTTACCACCACGCATAGTTTTCTTGTAGACTTATTGATGCATTTTGCAGCCATATATTTAGTACTACAGTATACACTGCCATGTTTATTTTTTTCTCATTCACAGTACCTATGTTTTCTGTGCATTATACTGTGTTGCAATCAGATCACAATAAATATTGTTACTTTCCATGTGAATTTGATTTCTTGCTTCTTGTACAGTGCAATCTTTTCTTACAGTATGCAACAATGTGAAACCTTGCACTTTTGAGAATGGTATGTACCACAAATGCATGAGATATTTGGTTTGATACACAAGAGCATGCAGTTTGCTACAGAGAAATTAGTCTGTAATGTGAGTGATCACCGATAACAATTATTCATAATAGTTCCTTTCGACATCTTCATACTGACAATACGTCCAAACATTTTGACTGGTCTGCATGATGATCCAGGGACGTTTCATTTTCGTGGCACTGACTAATTTGCTAACACTATAACAACATTTTGAAACAAGATTTTTGAGAAAATTATTTCAGTTTGCAGATGAGCCATGGTATTGTGCTGCAGCGTATAACCTGTTTTGGGAAATGCATGTACAGTTGTGCGACTTTCAAGACTGTTTAAACATAGTTAGCTTGTCCAGCCTGAGAGATTCCTTCATCTTGGTGTTACTCTTCCAGCAAACAGCAGTGAAGAACTGGACACAGGCAACAACAGACTGGTAAAACATGTCCAACAGTCTGCAGGTATATCTATAGTTATCTTATTTTTACATTATTATTTTACAAAAAGCACGTTTTAATGACATGGGATAGCAAAAATTTCATCGTGAAAACAGGTAGCAGATGGTATGGAGCGTGTCCTTACAGTAGTAGTAACCTGCAGTGAAATTGCATGAGAAATTGAAACCAAAGGAAAGGTTTAGTATGTGTCATAATGCCCAAAAATCACAAAGAAATATGAACAACAGTTTTCACGTGAGCTGATCATTTCTGATTACTAGGTAGGGTGAAAACACAGTGTTAAAGGTGTGACGAATGAATGAGACACTGAAGGTTCCTTATGCAGACCAAACTTTAATACCAGGAAAACCATCTAAAGGTTGATAATCGGGAAGGCGATCAAGGGAAATAAGTATAGAGAACTCACCAACAAGCACATGAGTAAAAGATAACAGCGATAGGCTTGCATTCACAGGTACATGTGGGAAAGGATTAGAAATAGTAAATACCAATAGTAATAGTATAGTAATACTAACAGTAATAGAATACTGTAGTAATAGTAAATACCTTCCTAATACCCTGGGAAGGACTGCGATAAAATGAAAGGTATATATACTGGTGGTCAGCAAGCTAGACTCAAAGGGGAAGAGGTGAAGTCTACGATTTGGACATAATATGCAATCAGTACTCAGGTGGAGCGCTTTGGACATTCCAGACTAGTATGGGTTGCATCCTGGAGCTGGAGTCGTATGTTACAGTATTTCCCCAGTACAGGCAGCTCCAGATGCACGAGAGTGTCTACTTATCAGACAGCTTATGGGCCTAGGGGAAGGATGATTGGGATGGAGGTGATGTAACTTGACAATCAAGACTGGATCCACGACATCACTGGCAGGAACCCAAGATTGTTCCTCAGTTCTTTATCCTTCCTGGTCAATGAGATATTAGTGCTGACCACCTTGGCATCTGGAGCCCACCATATAAGCTGGTTGAATGCTGACATCAAGACAAGGACATGATGTTACAGCCATAGGTGGAAGCATGGTCCAGTGATAAATGGGCTTTATCAGAGACCCATGGGACACTGAAGAAATGCAGTAATGTGGTGGAAACTGTAGCAGATGAGAAAAAGGGTCGATGTGTCTGATTATCTCGAATGGACCAGGAACCCTGAGGGCTGAGCTTCTGGGATTGGAGATGGCGCATGATGCCTCTGGTAGACAACCATACTGGCTCTCCCAAACGGGTCTCTGCTGTCGATTTGCCTTGATCTTCTGAACTCCAACTTCTCACTAAAGCTGTATGCGGGTAGCTTCCCTCACTCGACCACTTCATTGGAAACGTGTCAACAGTGGATATGTTGCTGAGGATGACAGCCAAAAACACACTGGAAAGAGGTTAAACAGATAGAAGAGTGAAGCAGTGAATTCTGGGCGCATTCTGTCCAGTGAAGGTATTCAATTGGTTCTGAGAGCAATCAGAATGGAGAAACTGTTCAAAATCTCGATTGAGCTGTTCTTTCTGTTAATGGCTTCTGAATGGAAAATTGAATGTTGATACTTTTTATATGAGTGTAAGACTTGTCATGTTTCAGAATCAAACAGACATAGCAATGTGTTAACACGACTAGCCTTAATACATATCAAAACATAATTGTTTCAGTTGGGCCTCTCAGGTTTTAGGAACATATGTACACACTTTCTCATAATTGTCAAACTTTACTAAAAAGGCAAATGCAATTGTATTTTAAAAAACTGTATAACTGTTAGAGAATCATGAAAGATTACACTTGAATAAAGATGCTTTTTCACCATGTCACATGAGGATGGCCAGAGGTACTGACTCTACACAGAACCACTCCAACATCCTGATGTTGCAGGATAAGAGATCCAAAGTGTTGTGGGCTGGACATAATAGTCATCCTTTCCCGTGTTGCTTATGGAGTTTAAGATTGTCTATTGTGTTTATCCGTGTGCCGACAGTGAAGTAAAGCAGCTCCCATTCAGAATGGCTCAGTGAGCTGTATAAATTTCAGCTTATTTTCTCAAGCGATGTGGTACTGGGTTTCTAAATTGAATTAATTATGTGGATCCTCTTGTTCCTGGATTGCTATAGCTCTGCAATATATAACTTTTTTTTATAGCTGGATGTATGGAAATATAGCGTAACACTAGTCTGAAACTAGCCCATCATGTCACTGCAATTCCACCACTTGAGGGCAGCAGAGAGACCTGACGCTCGAACAACATCGAGTTCAAAATCGGAATCAGCGTATTCCATCCATCTAGTTACCGAACCGCTTAATCCTATTCAGGGTTGCGCGGGGCCTGGAGCCTATCCCAGGCAGCACAGGGCACAAGACCGGGGACACACTGGACGAGGTGAATCCGTTTATTCGCCAAATAAAGTATACTTAAATACAAAGAATTTGTCTTGGAGTGACGCTTATGACAATACAAATAATAATTAATAACACGAGAATAATTTTAAAAACAGAAAGTAAGAAGTTTAATCGGCACAGCTATTGCACCTGTCAGGATCCTGTTAACACACAAGTGGTTAAACTATTGGACATGCCTGTTGGTGACCTGCAATGAATACTAGAGATACAAATATAGAAAGTGATAGATTCTATTTAGTATACAAATGGTGACTTGTCCAGTCCAGTGCAAAAGCACCATTATTTAATTATGGTTTGGTTGAAGATTTCAACAGCACAGCAGAATACTGTAAATTGCTATAGTGTGAAATTTTTTAACTGTTAATGATGTACTGTACACTTTGCATTTGATTGCCATTAATTACCTTCCTTTAAAATACTGGCTTACCGGGCTGTGCTTTTTTTTGTTAGAGCCCTCGTTACCCTCTGTAGGGTCAGGTTATCTATGGTTTATTTGATTTTTTGCATGATGTGATGTAATGTTTTGAGCCAAAATTTCTAATAATTTGTGGATTAAGCTTTCAGTTTTGAATTTAACTTAAAGGTAATTCCATTTATGTTCATCTCCTACACTTGGGTCCTCCCACTGTGCATCCATGCTACACCAGTGACCCATAAAACAGAGCTGTTTAAATCACATGACCAATGTAGCCAATGAGTGCTGAGACTGAGAACATATATGATGTTCATGTTAACTTGCTGTATTAGGCAGTACAGACCTTGTCAACCAAATTGCTGAGAATTAACCCTTAGGTTAAGAGATCCACTTACTTTACAGCTTTGTTCCTGAAATCTTGGTGTGTTCCGATAAAGTATAACATAATGAAAAAAAGATGATGGATGATTACAGACAAGGGGAAACTGTGCCCATGATTGATAACTAGTCAATAGAAATGAGTGGTAGCGATTCTGGCTTACATGGCGCCCTAGGTGAAACCAACCCAAAAAGTGGTGGTGTGGAGAAATTTGTGCAAGCAGGGGGGTGTGGCGTTCTGTATGAACAAAATCAAAATGTGCTGTCCCGTGTTGCCCCCTCACCATTGTTACCCAGGGCCGTTTGCCAGTCTCCCCCATGCCTAGATCCACACCTGAAGTTGCAATGATGGATGGATGGATGGATATAAAGATGCTGAGGACCAGACAGGCTGCTTTTAATCCTGAATCAGGAGGAACGCCATTAAACTGCTGTTAGGACGGGGAACTCTAGTTCAGGCAAGAAAGGTTGGTGAAGTAGATTTCTGGATCTTTTAACCTAAAGTGGGGCCTGTTTTGCAATTTATTTTTAAATAAATTTAAAGTATTCTTACCAAGTGGCAATATTTTTAAATAATTTCAAGTGTATCATTTCTTCTACAGCGATATTTCTATTTCAACCACTAGATGGCGAAACTGTGCAGTATTTTTAAGACGCAGTACTGTGGCTGCGCAGAGTTAGAGAAATACCACGGGTAACATTCTTTAACGGTCGGTTTTCGTGTCAGATGCATCAACAAAAGATTCATATTTTTCTAAATCGCCAGTCAAACCTGACGAAAGCATGGCTTATTGTTTTCTTTCTTTCTTTCTTTCTTTCTTTCTTTCTTTCTTTCTTTCTTTCTTTCTTTCACAATATCATGTTCAGTACTAAAACTGCGGTAATTACCGCATAAAACCACTTTTCACTTTCCCTGAATATACAGAATGACTTCCTTTATAGCGGACTTTTGCTATTTTGGATATAGAGTAAGCTTGGCAAATGATGCCCAAGTGTTGCGTAGTATTTATATTACTATATGTATTAAAACTTTCAATTTCTAATATTTTGATGATTAATCAAAATTATTCCACAATACAAAATCACGTGTAACTTGGATTACCGGTCCCTTTAATTAATAAATTGATTCACCTAATGAGTGAAACAGTAAAACACGCAACTGGTGAATGACAAACGTGTAACACGAACTGTAACTTCAAAAGGCATTGTGAATGTCCATATTTACATACATTTCGAACATTAATTAAATTTCACTGAAATCTGCAATTTTTTCGCAGAAGTATTCACTGAACTGTGCCACTCAAGAACAATATTATACGCTTTATGAAAAACAGGATAAATGAAAAACATTACTATAGTGACTTCATAATGAGGAATATTTTACAGCCTACTGGTTTGCTAAAAATTGCTTCGGATACATTTTCGTCTACCTAAGGGCACCTGATTCACATTACGCACGGCTTGCTGTCCTGGTGGTGGAGGTGGTAGTGGTCGTAAGACCCATCGGCGGATGGATGTAAAGAGGGAAGAGTATCCGTGTTCAAAAGGAAGCCTTTCCTTTCACATAGTGAAGAGTGGGATTGATGTCTAGACATTCCCACTGCAAGTAAAACAATAAAAGAAAAAAATGTTAATGATAACGCATTATTCAGTTGACTTAAGACAAATGAATTACAATTCTGAGCTTAAATTATAAACATATAAAAAAGACTTGATTATAATTTGAATTTCACATAATTCTTTTTAAACTCCCAGAAATCGGCGGTGTTCGATAAAGCAACGGATCAAATGTGCAATATTGGCAGTTTGTGTCTTTGCGGAGGTATGTGTTTGTGCTGCATGAACAAGGACGTCAGCCACGAAAACTGTAAGCAATGTTAATGATATTAAGCCTTTTAACAGTGCGAAACGCCACAGCTTTCATATTGCATACGTAGGCGCGGTTAATGTTAGGCTAAATACGTAGGATTGATTTGCTCACGTCTCATTGTGTGCTAAGAAATATATGGACAGGTATGTGGATCGAATTAATCAATCAGTTTTGAGTAACAATGCCTGACCAATCGTTTACGATTTTTTTCTAGTTAATACACAGCAAATTTGCCCAAAATCGAGCTGCCATCCGTCCAGATATGCACTTAAAACACCGATAAGCGAGTGCAGCTGCTGTAGTAATAAAATCATGACTAAATCTATAGTGTATCATAAGCTACTTTTTCAATTACGGACGTTTTTGGTGTGAGCTGCGGGTACGTCTCTGGTCTTCACAAAGACGAATCCCCTACATGCCGGACCCTGCGCTTAGCTTCCAAAGGTACCTTAATCATTACATAGTGCCTTATCTACAAATTGGAAGATATGCAATTTACGCATGCCATATGTAACACAAACACGTAGAACATTTATGATGAATATCTTAGTTCAAGTTTTCCGGCAATTTAACAGTGTAAAGTTTTACAATGTGTATTTTTTAACTATAATCATAATCAATAATAATGACTGATATTTACATTTTGCATTTTTGAAGTAAGTTTTGACTGCAAGTTATTATTCTGGATATACGATGCAAAAACTTGCGGTTTAAAAGCCGTTGACAATAAATTCTTATTCTTCTTATTGTTTTTGTTGTTGTTGTTGGTGGTGGTGATAACAACAACAACAACAATAATAATAATGCCAACGACTTTTAAGGTACTGACTCACTACGTTCTAACTGGCTGCATCGTGCATGTTTAACACATATTACGATGTATATCTCCGCAGCAAAACTTAATATTTAGTCGACTATTTTGCTCATATTTCATGACGTTCTTCACATGTTGTCCTCTTAGTGCGAACACAGAAACAAGTCGATCTTGCGTCCTTGCAGTAAATACGAATGCTGTAGCATTTGACACTCTTCAGTTTTGAAACGGTAAGCCTGAATAAGCCGTGTTGTCCATCGTAAAGTTTCTGTAAAATGTAATTGTTTCGCTAAAGCGTGAATCGCAGTCCGTTTCAAAGGAAGGTGAAATAAACACGTTTGTGAGCAGCCCACCATACATTTTTATACATTCGTATGTTTTAATGCCATAATTATCATAATTCGTTCTTTTGTGTATTTGTGAGCGGCAACTGTATATGTAGATATTTAACGAGCAGGTAATGTCTGTGGAGATATTGTCCCAAAACTAAGGGAAGCAAATCCATGCCGTTGGACGAAGACTTTGAGGCAAGCATTTCTTTAACACTATACCTGCAATGTCGGGTTCTTCTCTTGTGTTCCGATGAAGATGTTCCTGTTCCACGGTGTATGATGACATGCTGGAAGGTAACCTCGAATGTATGGGGCTGCTGGAAGCCAGAGATTGATTATTTACGCACGAGGAACCAGTATTGGATGTCCAGTGTGCAGTAGCACCTGCATAAGGAGAGATCCAATCCAGGGCACTGGCCGTTGCAGGGGAGGATGGCAGTGGGTTACTGTTTCCGTCTGGACCGTAGTTTCCATTAGACATCACTTGATTGCTGGTCATATTCATAGATCTCACATTAGGAGAGAACTGGGTCATGTGTTGGCCACCGTTAAGACAGTCATACGCGCTTATTACCTTACTGGGCATTATGTCTAAGTTGTATCCATTGCTTTGACATGTCAAAGAGCCAGTTGCAGACAGGAAATGAAAGCTTTGCGGCAATATGGATGGATTAAACCCAGTTCCATTCATCATCCGATGCATAGGCTTTAAAGCTTGACATTTTCTTCTGAATCCCCGCGGTCTCCGCCGAAAAGATCCTTCCGCAAACATAAATTCACTGGCGGGGTCGATAGTCCAGTAATGCCCTTTGCCTGCTCGTCCCATGCCTTTGGGTAATTTGATGAAACATTCGTTCAGAGACAAATTGTGCCTAACAGAATTCTTCCACCCTTGGTAAGACCCTCTGAAGAATGGGAATTTTGCCTGAAGAAATTGATAAATCTCACTCAGCGTTAACCTCCTGACTGGAGAACTCTGAATCGCCATCACAATTAGGGCAATGTATGAATAAGGTGGTTTTTCTGGGCGCCTTAGTCCAGGCGTCACTTTTTTCGCCATGACCGAAGCTGCCGCGCTGCTCTCCACATTTTGCAGTAAACTCATGAGGGTTAAAAGCAGATCACTCGATAGTGACCTTAATTTTTAGGTCAGCGCCGTTTCAGGCTCCAAGTGACAACTTGATGTCGTCATGCGGGTCGAAATGAGGGGGTGTAAATCAGCTTCACTAGTCGGAGAGAGAAGAATGAAGCTGGAATAGTCGCTTTTATTATTGAAAAACGCCTTGTTGAACCTCATTTGACCGCTGCTTGGAAACGGAAGCGAACATGCCTACCTACCTTTGTTAATACAATATATTTGAGAGATTCAGAATTATACTTCAGAGTGAGGTAATTTTCAAATGCGTTCTCGCAAAAATAAATACGTTCCTCTACCCTGGCATCTTCTGTGTATAGTATATTGCTCTGTACAATCCATTTGTTGACCGCCAAGCACCTTAATTTTGAAAAAAAAAAACAAAAAACAAAACAAAATGGTTCTCCAATTTGTTGTGTACGCAGAGCAAAAAAGAAATCTGATTCCCCAACATAAAAAATTAAGTAACTAAGTAAGCTTAACGTCTGAGGTATTTGCTCTATATATCGAGATAATTTTTGTTTGTTACTTGTTTTAAAAATAGGCAAGTTACAACTATGAATATTATAATGCAAATGAATTGCAGAGTTGTACGTTGTACACTCCAGGCCAAATAATGTGATGGAATTAGTCACTGTTTTCAGTTTAGGTAATCAACTGAGTTCAGCCAAAAGTGTACGGTAAAGTAATAGATGCATCATTCGTTCATTTAAAGGCTTTATCATTTTCATAGTCCCTGTTTATTTAGTATGTTGTTCATCCAGTAAAATAAAAAAACCTGGAATTTCATTTTACAGAAAAAAAACAACATGGCACAAAACAAAGACTAAAAATAAAGATAAATTGCAGTGAGCTAAGAATAAATTAAACTGGTTATTGTCCCATGAGCATGAAATACATTTAAGTGCTAATGTAAATAAAAAAATATAAAACTACGGTTCTCTCAGTTTCTCCAGCGCTAAAGTCTGTGTGTGTGTGTGTATGTGTGTGTGTGTGTGTGTGTGTGCGTGTGCATGCGTGCGTGTGCGTAAAACAGAGAGTGTGCTTTTTGTGTGACTGCTTCTTAGTAAAGGAAAAAATACCCTTTGAACTCATTAACAATAACCCGTGTATTTTTGCACTTCACAATACAAGGGATAGATACAATCACGGACCATTACAACAAAGGTAAAGGAACATAATCACCGTAGAATTTCCCTTAACATCAAAACTGATAACCCCTGCTGGTTACAGGATGCATCACTGACTTATAGGAAATTCTTTTCTGTGCCAGTGAACCCTGTGGAAATTAAAAACACATTTTACTACGACTTTGAAGTGGCATAGCTTACTTGTATATTTATTGAAACCTAGTACACTCTCGTATAAGGTCATGCAATATGTAATATATTTATATTGTTATTGTTTACAAAACTCTCGTTCCTGTAACACTTTGACTATAGATCTTATATAAAATGCAAACCAATTGAGGTATACCAACACCTAGAGTCAAAAAACTAGCAGACGCTTTTTATATAGTAACAACATTCCTTTTTCCGTATGTGTCCTGTAGTGATGGGACAATTGAGGCTTCAAAGCCCATGGTGGGTGGGACTATCCTGAATTAACCAATCAACGTTGGCGTTAAATGAGCCTTCAAAACCCGTGGTGTGCGGGGGTATTCCGAACGACCAATCAATTGATACTGGCGACAGTCAGCATTGATTCGTTAGTTCAGTATACTCTCACTCACCACGGGATTCGAAGCCTCATTTATCCGATTGCTAGTGTCCAGACTGGCATCCCATTCAGGCTATTCTCCTGCCTTGTTTCATATATGCTGCCTAGGATGCAGTGCAGGTACAACGCAACTTTGGACACTATAAACAGCTGGAAGATGTATAGATAGATGGATGTATCCTAAAGCAGCCATATTTGGTCACTTAGGCAGAGTCAAACATCACGAAGTTACTAATTTATGGGTGTTTTTTCTAATCTTGTGCTCTTTACAGAGACGCTTTGTCCGTCGTTGTTTGAATAGTTACTCCAACGAGTATGACCAGGCTACGCGATGCCTTAATAGGCTGCGTAGGTCCCTCCGGAGTCAATTTAGTGTGTACGGGATGGCAGTAGCCGCGAACTAATTGTATAGAACAAGATATTTTACGCCGATTTATGCGTTTCGACACAATTTCGTTTAGTTTAACAAAACAAATCCGGCCTATCATAACGAATTTATTAATTCAATCTGTGGGCATCTCACGTGGAAACTTTAGGAGGCATTTCCTTTGGCAAATAAATCAAGTCATATCCTAATTAATCCTTAATCCTAATTTCTATATTTTGCTACCATACAACTAGAATCCGTAGAAGCAAATTGTCTTTATTTCTTTTTTCTATTACAATCAGTTAATTAAACAGTACGACATACCGGAAGAGATGCAGTTAAAGACCCACCGTGCAGTTAAATTAAGATTTATGCAAAAGAACTAGATATTTGTTAGGTGTGTCATTTCATAATTCTACCTGCAGGCTGCAGCGTCGTCCATTCAGCATGTCTTGATTTGAAATTATGCTGCTTTACGACCCGGGTGAATTTAAGCGCTCTGTGACCGTGCTTCGTGTTAAAAGCGCTATATAAATAAAATTGAATTGAATTGAATTGAATTGAATTTACTGTACAAAATATAGTATCTATTAAAGGTCTAATACGCTTCACAAAATATTTTTTGAATACGGTATTATGTTAAAAATCCCACACCATAATATTCATAATTTAATGTCATGCCGTTTTAGTTTTCCTACGTGGGGGTAAGGACAACGCAGAATGTACAAAATAATCTGATTTATCTGATTATTCATCTGATTATCTGATCTAGCGGGACAGGGCAGAAAATAATCTGTAGTTCATTTAAATCAAAATTTTTAACTATATAATTTAAAATGCGACGTCATGGTGAGTCTGTGAAGATTTACATGCCAAATGACGCAGAAATTCTGAACACTGTAGTTAAAAGCGGCAGGCTTTCGTTGATCTCTGCCAATATCCGTGCGGTTGCAGACAGAATTTCAGATTTCGCCCGTTTTCATGTTCTGTCTTTATTCAGCTCAACTTGCTGAATTAGCGTATGCTGAGGCCTATATGAACTTCACGGAATGGCCGCTATACCTTAGTGAAACTGAGATCGCAGGTGAAGATCTGTTTGTTTGTAGGCCTATTTATGCTAAGCGTTGTAATTCAGCCGTGAGGCTCAATAATTAGGCACTGATAATTTCAACAAGAATGAAAGCCTCAGATGGAGAGAACTCACGAAAATCGGCTTCAGGACCGTGGATAGCTCGTGACAGTTTCTGGGCCGTATATTTTGGCGTCTGTGTTTACACGGTTAACGTGTTATTAAAACCCCAGAATGTGTTTATCATTCTACAAACCAGATTTGTTTTATCACCTGCAGGATGACAAAGTTGCAGAGTTCATTGCTAAAATTGTAATTGTTGCAGTATAATGGTTCAAATTTTCATGCATATGGCAACACCATCAATGTACTGCTAAACATTTGAAAAGACACTGCAAAAAAATTTAAATGAATAGGTTAAACATTTTACAGCTTTAAATTAATTTGACCTTTAAGTTTCCAGGGACTCTCCACAAATATTTATTTGCGAATAATGCCTTAAAATATTTTGGGCCATGAAGGGGCAACAAATGGATTTAAATATAATTATGATCATTCAGTTATATTCTTCTTAATCTAAAGTATTTTCATAAAGCAAAAATGAAATATTGCTAAAAACGTACAAAATAATAGTTCTCCATGGCTGTATAATAGAATTAGTTGCGACATCCACTGGCTTTTTCTCTAAATTTGAACTGTTGTAACGCTGAATTAAAAACAAAATCTGAGGCCACTTTAGAATTGCGCATGTGCCGTCAAATGTGTTCAATACTGAAACGCACGAAAACCAGCAGAATGAACGAAATGCAGATTTATACTGTATTGTTTTACTAATTGACTTACATAACTGTTGAAATTCTAGTGATATTAACTCTGTGTGTGTTCTTTAGACAGCAAAAAAGTGCGTATATGTCTAGTATCCATCCATCCATCCATCCATCCATCCATCCATCCATCCATCATTTTATAGATCTTCTAGCTGCTTATTCTGCTCAGGGTCACAGAGAGTCTTTGGACCCCATCCCAGTTATAGCAGAGCCCAAGGCTAGGATGTGCACACACACACACACACACACACACACACACACACACACACACACACACACACACACACACACACACACACACACTTTTACAGCAATTTAACTTCTTTGGAGTGCGACAGCAAACCTGAGTATTTGGAAGAAACACGCGCGACACGGGACATTACGTTATTTATAATTTGCAGAACATAATCACAAGGAACTATACAAAATATCGTTATCTCGGCATTTGCTCCTCCCAGGAACCTGACTTTGCACCAGGTGGCTATAGTGTACTCCCGGATCTTACAATGTGGGTTCTGTAATTCTTACGTAAACACTGAGAGTGTTGTGCTATCATTGCCAGCGTTGCAGTCTACGGGTCTATTGAATGTTACATGAACGACGGTGGCTTTATGTGCTCAAAAGCATTTTAACATTCACAAGTTGAAACAATGGTTAAGAATTAGATTTTTAGGCTACACAGTCTCTCACTCAAAATATATATACAGATAGAAATTGCTGCTTTGTCTATACATCATCCGGTGTCAAAAACAGTATACAGTGAATCTGAAGTCTACACCGGGAAGTGTATAGCTAGTGAAGATGGCAGGCAACACACTGGACGTGATGACAGCCCAATGTAAGGATCACATAGTTGGATACAAAATTACACAATGTATTACATTATATAATGCAGAATTACACGACATTATTTAGAAACACCATGCAGTTCACTGGGCCGCCATGAAATGCCATTTTATTCCAAATTTATTTTCTTTGAATCTAATGAAAATACACAACGCCACAAAATCTTTCGCATATTCTTTTAATAATAAAAATAAAGCTCATGATTCATGTTTTAAAACACAAATGTTCAACCCATATATGTGTAGATTTCTATAGGGATGGTAGGAACGCGTCCCGACTGAAAATATCCCAAAACAATTTTTACACATGTAGCTATAATTGAAGAAATTGTTTGCAATTAATTTAACTTTTCCCTATCAACTTTCAAGGCACACCTACGCCCCGGTTCAGCCGAGACGGCTTATTCAAAAACAGTACCCTGTCAGGTACCAATTGATTATTGTCAATGTAATTACATATTTAAACCATAACAATGTTATATTTCAACAGTGTTACTTGAATAAAATATACAAGTCGATTTTGACTCATAAATGCCACAATCTGCAGGAAAATACACTGTATATATACACCTATACACAGAATAATGTGGCTTATCACTTGTATATTACACATAGTTTTTGTTAGCTCGCCACACAATTTTAGACATGTTGGTATAAAATTGTCCACGTTGTTTTTTTTGTCTGTAGAACCGGTTATCAAAACGAAGTTCGTTACACTCTCAACCAATGTCCAGCGCTAATAAACAGTGCCACTACACTTGTCCCAGATGTAAGGCCGGTATTTTAATAAAACAGGTTGTCTATTTTGAACGACCGATAGCTGTCATATTTCGCAGTGGCCGGGGTCCGGACCCAAGGCAGCATCTTCGAGATCGGTTGGCCGTCCGAAGTCAGCTGGAGAGGATTTAACCGGTCCCCTGTGTGGTCCAGGAAAACGGCCGGTTCAGTGTAAGCACACCTGAATGTATTCAGCAAATGAGCGCCGCCGGAACGGACCTGAAAAAGCGGCAAATGATGGGATGCAGAAACAGGTGTATAATTTACGACACAGGGCATCACGGCCATACTCTTGGTCCATTTCATTCGATCGCCGCTGGAGGAGCCCCCGGTTTCGTTCTGACAATCATCTCTCTTTTTGAATGGGTTGCTGAGGATGCTGTCAATTGCAAAAGAGCTGGAGAACTTTGCAGTCGTTCCATCCCGCTTGAGTGCTATGTTGGGGTCTGGGCTTGGTGCGTCCACGTTGCCGGAGTCTAAGACGTCTTGGGGTTTCTGGAATTTCTTGCCGATGCGTTTCCTCCTGCGCCGGAATACCCCGTCTGCAAACGTGTACTCGCTGTGAGGGTTCAGCATCCAGTAATTGTCCTTGCCCCATGGTCGTGAGGGGTCCCGGAGGACTTTAAGAAAGCAGTCATTAAGCGATAGGTTGTGGCGCACCGAGTTTCGCCAGCCTGAATAACTGCCCCTGAAGAAGGGGAATTTCTTCATCAGGTAGTCGTTGATCTCCGCCAAAGTTAGGCGCCCGGTCGCAGAGTCACGAATAGCCATAGCGATCAGGGCAATATATGAATACGGAGGCTTGGGTCTCCGGGTGTAAGATTTAGCTTTGCCGTTCGAGGTCGGCATAATAGGTGCAGGACTATTTGCTACATAGTCCCCATCTGAGCACAGTCCGTCCTCCCCCGACGGAGGCGAAGGTACGCTTCTCTCGGGATCTCTGCAAGCTTCCAAGCGGTTCGCCTCGCAGGGGCTCCCAGGCAAAACTTCAAACGTCATGGCGTGTGCGCTCACCGGGATGCCAGGCACCTGGAAGCTGCGATCGGCTCTCTTCATAGAGACGTCAAATAACGTATCTCTGTAGCGTACATCCAGGGAGCGTTTCCATTAGCGCGGAACTATAGACCAGTTAAGGCATTCAAGTCATGTTCACAGTGGAGTAAAATCCGAAGCGTCTTTTGAGAGTTTCGGGCTCAGCCGCGTTTTAACGCTCTTTACCTTCAGGTCCAGCCCACGGGGGCGGGTCAGGATTTGACACTTCGATCACTCCGGTTCAGTTTGAATGGAGCGGTACTGAAACCAGGTGCTTTCAAATAACATGACAAAAAAGAGTTAGAATCGTGGCTACGTAAAGTTATTTAAACGTCACGCGGCATCATGTTCCATTTATTGAAAATATAAACTTATTCAAGGTTCGGTTTTGGCCCATTACTTCGGCATGATTTTATATGTCACTTCTTACACCTGTCTCCCAGCGAAAGATCTTAACTGAGAGTTTCCTGCGGACAACCAGATGGCGTACGTTTGCCAAATACCGGAAAACCTGTAATGAATGCCAACACGTATTATTATTATTATTATTATTATTATTATTATTATTATCATCATCATTATCATCATCATCAAGCAGCACTGCGTCTTCAATGCCATTTCAGCGTATGGTTGTGTGCTGCAATGCTATGTGGAAATTCTAAGACGCATTTTGCATTTCGCTTGTAAATGGCTGCAGATTTGAATATGAATGTGTGTAATAATCGTTGTACTGGCGTCATCTGAAAGAAAATATTCGCACGTCTCTAACGTTAATGAAGTGAAGGTTGACAATACATATAAGACGATCGCCGTGGGCTCTTTCACCGGGTAGATCAGTCATTTTAAATTACGTTTAATGTGAACGTTTCAAGCTCAACGGTCGTTCGAGAGCGCAGAGAAGCAGCGGTATGTTTTACTTCATATTTAGACTAAATTTATGTGCTTTATGCTAAATAATAGCATTAAACTGTTTTGATTATTTGAAAAACTAAATTCATCAGCTATTTCAGGCTATTAGAAGGAAGGGATGCAACCGCTGTTAAACAAATATCCTTCTGTATACTGAGTTATACTACAGAGTCTAAAAGAATTACATTTCTCCTTTCAATATCTTAAAACGACCAAGAAAAAAGTATATGGAATCTTATAATGCTAAATTTACTAAACATTTGCAAAGATTAAAGAGTCACTTTAATCTGCACAAAGCTAATACACATTCTTTTGCAAGGAGTGTGATCACTGGTACTGTACACTGAAATCAAAGACCAAAAATATAGCTGAAAACAATGTGTGAGCCAGTTGAAGTGGGCTGGGAGTCACTGGGAGGCCCAGATACCTGCAGCTGAAGGTCCATCCTTTGGTGTGTGTTAAATCCCATCAGCTGAATTTATCGAACAAAGGAGCATCAAATCTGATGGCATCCTGTCCAGGGTGTTCCCCAGCCTTCTGCTCTATGTTGCCTGGGAGACGGTTTAGGCATCACCATAACTCTGCCCAGGATAAGCAGCTGGAAAATCGATGGATGGATGAGTGGATGGATGGATGGAATATTAAATCTATATAAAACAAATAATGAGAAAGCATGGTTGCTCAGAAGGGTAGGGATTAGGGGTTTGTATCCTGTACTTGGCTCTGCATATTCATTGTGCATGTTTCACCAAATTTTGCAACAGTTTCCTTCAATAATTTTATGCTTTTTGTTTCATCCTGTCAACCAAAAACATATGGTTAGATGAACTGATATTAATAAATTTTCCACAGTGTGTCTATGTGCGTGCCCGAGTGTGTGTGGACCATCTTTATATCACACTGCAGGGACAAAAATGTCCCCAGGAGGTAATAAAAACCTGACATTTTTGCCTTGGGACGTTTATTGCATCTGGATAATTGACTCTGCCTGAAAACTCTCATTCCCCTCTCATTCCACAATGTGTATGTGTTGCTGTTGGATAGGAATAAGTGGTATTTCTAACCAGCATTTGGAAAGGGTTTAGGTCTGACACAAAACAGCAGTGGTGCTTGTCAAAGCACTCTCATAATAGGTGAAATATAGTTTACCATGACTGAAAAATGATACTTTATAATATGCTTGAGACTTTTTCAGAATTTCATAAACGGGAAAGTTATCATGTCATGATAAAATAGAAATGACAGTACCAGCATTGGAGATGCTCTATAAATTCATAAGAAACATGGCTGGCAGAAGGCAAGGTTTCTGTGAAAATTCGATGTAGGTCTATAGTGTGGGTATGTATATTTGATGGGAAAATGTGATTAAAGAAATTATTTTAGCTTGGTACACTATACACAATTGGGGTCTATTTTTTAATTCTTTTTTTGTCTTCTTCTTTAGGAAAGGTGCAGTACTGTTGATCTTCCCTGAAAGCAGATCCATGCTAAGCTAGTATAGATTGTCACTGATATCTCTGTTCCTTTTCTCCAGAGAAGTTTGGAAACATCTTGATTCAAGGTACCAAGTGAGTGGCCTATAAAGAGGTTTAACCCATTCATGCAAACAGCAAGCAGAGACAGAAACACAGCGAATGGTCGGGAGTTATCAGCTGCCTCAAGAGCTAATGATAATCATTAAACTGTCTTTTCACGCCACACCTTCACTCAGCCCACAGGCTATGTTGACTTGAAATGAATTCAAAGTATTCAGCTCCTCGGCCTGTTACTGGGTTCACAGTGCAGACAGGAAGAACTGCCTGACCCTTGGAAGCCTACCTCCAGGTTTTGTGCCAACTGATGCGTGTGGATATGCATTAATGTTATTCTTCTCTTTCAGATTTAATTTTGCCCTCTGTTAAACTGTGGGTATTCTACAGAACAACACTGTCCCTGAATGTAACCTTCAGTTATAACTAGAACCTATCCAAACAACAACATAACCACACTACACCTTGGCCCAAAGTCATACAATAATGCTGGTACTCCTTTCTTAAATAGGCTATATACCTCCCCACAAATCACAACACATGTATTTCACACAACTCCATTGTAGCCTTGCCCAAGCTCACCCTGATAGAACTACCCTATCCAAACCCTATGCTGTACTCCCACTCAACTGAATATTTTGTTGCAAATATTTGTGTGGTGTACACAACAGCACAGTTTAACTAGCTGTTATCTCTCTGTCTATGAGAATTTTCCCCATCCCTATCTGCAGTAGCATGCTGGCTACAGATCATAGGGCCTAGATGTGCCATTGCTGCCGGAGGCTTGGGGAAAGTAATTCTCTTGAACTGTTTAATGAAAGAAAAACTCCAGGTGTATTAATTACTTAAACTCAAACCTAAAAGTTGTGAAGTTTTCATATTACAGTTGATTTTGTGTTATACCCTTTAAGGTGTCTCATATTATGTGTTAATATTTTGACATACAAATTTGATACTTCCCCGTACTCCAGATTCCAGGTTGCATTGGCTTATAAAGGGTATTAAGGGCATGAGGACCCTTTCGTTTGTCGTTTTGTTGAGCGTCAGCTCTGAGAATCTATGTTTCACTTCCAAACACCACACACATATGTCTAGACAAGCCTTGTTTCAGTCAAAACATTAATGAAAAACCAGTAGTGTGGTCTGATGGGATGGAGTAGATAAGCCCCATAGGCCAACAGATTTCGTCTGGGAGTATTTGTTCTGATTTGCATGACTGGAGAGACTGTGAAAAAAAATTTGCATTTTTAACAAGGTATAAGAAAAAGAGGTTCATCTGGATCTTTTTTGAAATTTTGAAACTGTTGTCATAAACCGTGTTGATATGACCGGTAGAAAAAAGGAAACAAAAGGGACTGTAATACAGTTTTCAACTCATGAAGACGATATACCTTTGTTATTATTAGGTGCTGTCAGGTGGATCTTGCCTCCCCGGGGCCATGTAGACGACATTCCTAAGGAACTTTTTGTCCTCGTTCCAAAGGCATGTTCACAGTTGTGACATTTGAGTCCACCCAGAAAAAGTTATGGAAAATGCCACATTCTGAATAATTCTTTGTTTTTCAATAAACATTACTGCTTTGAGTCTTTTTGAATCTTTATCTTAATTGAAACTCTGCCAAGTCAGACTGTCTGATGTTAATTGCAATAATAATAATAATAATAATAATAATATAAACTATATAGTATTTCGATTCTGGCCTTTTTTATCCTACTTCATTTTCTGTTTGCTTTTTACTATCATGTTCAATTTCCTTACTTTAAATCTACTGTTTAAATTATGTTTTAATCTTATTTAGTATATTCCATTTTAAATTTGTTTAGTTATGTGTTTCGTTTCCTTGTTGCTTATTTTTATCTCTGTAAAGGCACATTGAATGACCTTTGTGTATGATAATGTGCTATATAAATAAACTTGCCTTGCCTTGCCTTGCCTAGTATGATTCAAACAGGTAAAATTCAGCAAAGAGCTTATGATTAAATTAAAATTCATGAAGGCAAAAGCTGTTTATCACTTCTGTGTCTTCATCAATAGTAAACCTAGCTTCCAATCCTCCAGTTATAAGCTTTGTCTATTACCCATTCACCTGCAGTCCCTGGTCTTTAACTTTCCTTATAAATGTTTTTGAATAATTTACAATTTCCATTATATATAAGTGTGAAAGCATTTTGTCATCAACATATTGAAGGTTTTTGATGTTTTTTCCTCTAATCTTGAGTCCACATTTGACATCTTTCAGGCCAGCTTCTTGAATGAGTTGAGTAGGTATAGAGATAATTTTCACCCCACTTTTGTCAGACATGAGCCCTGGAACAGGTGGGGTTAAGCACCTTGCACAATGTCCCAGTGCTGATATAAGCACTCTGTTGGCTACTGACTTGGAACCTCTGATCTTCCAAATAGAGGCACAGGTTCCTAACCTGCTGAGCTACACCTTGCTTTGAAGCTTTGAAGGTCTTTGAAGTGTGGAAGGAACCCAGAGTACCCAGAGACAGCCTATAACACATCGGGATAAGCACTCACCTAGCCTAGGTGGGAACGTATTGGACAAAAAAGATTATAAGAAACATGATTAGAATTATTTTCAAATTGAAAACCCCTATGTCTGTTTGCAAACCTGTTTTTCTTTAGTGGAGCCTTACTGCCATTCTAGGTACTGTTGTCATTCTCACTCTCGTTTCCTTCCTAGCAGACATGAGGTCAAGCCTATCATTGCATTGGTCCCTGCAAATTAGTATGTTTGAGATGGACCCTATTTTGCTGGGTCACAATAATGCTGATAATTAAATATCAATGCACTTTAAGCTTACTGTCATCTTTAGATCATTGTTTTTAGCCACTGAACAAAATAACAATTTACATAATAAGTACTTCATTAATCCCTGTAGGGAAATTTGTAGTTTTTGTGCTTTCCCATCTTGCTCACCAAGTTGAGAGCCAAGGGTCAGTGCACAGAGCCCCTGGAGCATTTCAGGTTATGGGCCTTGCTCAAAGAGCCCAATGGTGATATGAACACTTGGCAGCTGTAGGACTTGAACCTGTGACCTTTTGGCACAGATAGGCACAGACACCTAATCCACAGACATACAGCACCACCCCACTAGTAATGCCTTAGCTCCAGTTTCTACATTTGCTGGACTTCACACAATTTCTTCTTGATCATTATTGAACATTACTCATTTCATTTTTACATTTGTCACAACCATTATTATTTTTTTCTTATAGCTACATTTGTTAGCAATTCATTCAAAATATATAAACCAGATGAATTGCAGATGTGTCACAGAAGTTGTGATGCTTTTATGCAAATTGCATTTTATTTTGACAGACCAGTAGTTTAACTGGGTTGGTGTGTCTAAATTGTCCGCAGGTTGTAATTGCATCCTGTACAGTTTGTTCTTTCTCTTGTGACCCGAGCTTCCAGGGATTGGCTCAAATCTCGCTTCAACCCTGTATTAGACAAATTTATTAGTAATAATGAATGGGCTGAAGGCAATGTGTTAATTTAACAAGTCTTTGTTTTTAACTTTCTACAGTAGATCTAGGATCTGTTTAATTACATGATCTACACGTGTCTATCCATCTCTAGGAATGGCACAAAAAAAAACAGAGTGGTGCTGGGGCTACTTCAGGGTAAACAGGTTGGCTTGCGTGACTCATGGTTTCATCAGAGGCGGAGCGAGCCCCGCCTGCACTACAACGAGAGTCTCTGACCCGTCAGAGCAGCCTGTGTTGTGATTTATGAAGACATTAGATTACATTGTGCATTACAGCGTAGGCGCTCGTCAGGCAGCAGCTCTTAATTAACGCAGCCTGATTATTCACAAAGAAGAAAGACGAGTTGGAAGACACCCTTGAAATGTAAAATTTATGCTGTTAGTTGAGAGAGAGAGAGTTATAAAGGTGGCCTGGTTAAATGCCCTTTTGAGTCACTAGTTGAACCTTATTTTTTCACAATAAATTTCTTAACTTCACCAGTGCTCAGTCACATCATGAGCGTGCTTCTAATCTGAATTTGAAATGTGTGAAATTAAACTTATTTGTGCATTTAAAATTCCAGTAGCAGTTATCTACTGCAGAATGGTCTTGGTTAAGTTTGTCATACAGTTTACGATGCAAAAACAGTCTGCATAAACGACAACGAGAATGTATGTGAGAGGGTATAGATTTTTCTGAAGAAAGCTTGTGTCCGAGTTGAATCAGAAGATACATGTATTAGCTAACCCTTGAATAGATTGCAGAGACTTTTTGGCATTATTATATTATACATAAGGTGTAATATGAAGAATTTTATTATGCAGCTGTCTACCACTTTCCGTGCTGTTTTTCCTTCTAAACTTGCAGCACAGAACAAGTACAAACAGTTGTATTGATTCAGTGTAGTGTAGTGTATTGTTTAACTTCCTTATTTATCATCCATTATACACAGAAATCCTTCCTATTTAGTTTACAACTGTCATAACCTTGCTTCTGTTTACTTTATCTTTTTGCAAAACTCATAGGTTCCACGGAAGAAATGCTGAGAATGCTACTTATGGATTTTCATGTAGGTTTTTGCCGCAAATTTCGACGTTAGTATTTATTGCTAGTATTTCATGAATTAACATTCACTATGCTGTTATCCTAAAGATACCAAGATGATCAAGCATGAGGTTTTCGGTTTACCGCAGTGTCCCCAAAGCTCCCATTGTTAATTTGGTCTGAATATGTCGTACGCTAGTCTGTTTTTGTCCTCATGCTGTTTTTCAGTCATATCGTTGCTCACCATCGTCATGTGTGACATAACGAGGTTGATGAAGGGTACAGTGTCCTATCCCCTGGTTCTCAAGTCTAGAAGTGCCAAAAAAGATACTTCATAATATATAAGCATCCAATGACCATGATGCACCATCAAACCAAGCAGATGGCAAATCCTACTGCAAGCAGTACTGCTGTTGCAAACATTTTTAGGGCTTTAAACTGCCTCTAAATGCATTAAAGTAATAATTACCTTGCTGGTTGGTTGGCTGACTTTAATGTTGTAGACTTTTATGAGAGCATTATTGCATTTTCCCTGCTTATGAACATACACACAGCTCACCTACGCAGATACACACCCCCTGTCACAGATACGCGTCTCTGTTTCCCAGAGATACGCATCTTCTCAGAACATGCTCATCTCCTTTCTGTCACCTGCTTTTATTTAGGTAAATACATACCAAGACAGTTTAGAATTCATGGGTGGTCTTCATGTCAGCTGACAGGCAGGAACTGTGACATAACATTTGTGTAATTTACTGTACATGCCTCTGAGTACCTACCATACTGATTTTACTATAGGTTAGCCAAGATATTGCACTTTAAATAGTGTAATATATTGGATTTCTATACAACACAGATAAACTTAAGCAAATCGCCTGTGCAACATTCATTTGTGATCAGCCTTAACTTGCAATACCCAAATGTCAATAGAAACCTAAACTACTATTAAAATGGGTGTTACATTCACCCATTTTTGTGGGGAGGTATACATTTTACCATCCGAGTATTTGGCAGATTCCATAGCATATAATATTGATGCATAGGACAATGTGAAAGCATACAATTAAGCATTAACGTCTGAAGGTTCCGGATAGTGTGAATGCTTGCATTGAAAGGAGAACAACAAAATAATGGCTGAATGAAATTCTCTGGATTATTGCCACAATAGACCCTTTTTATGGTGTGAAATGTTCAAAATGTAAAGGTTTCTTATTGAAAGAGCTCCTCGCTAATTCTGTGGGTGTTGCTTTTCTGACAGGAGCAGATGATTCAGTGCGGCACAATACATTCCTCAGCTGTTAATTATGGTCATTAAACACCTATTGCATCTTTAAACACATTTCCAAGCCTCATCCCTCTGCTTTATCGTTATGTTTGTGGCTTTTATGTAGGCCTTTTACCTCTTTTCTGAAAAGACTGACGAGCACAAGCGCTGTTATTTTGACGAGCATTAATGTGGCCTTTTTACATGCAGATTCTGTTGTTAGTCATTTTGGTTTTCTCAATAATGCCTTGTACCGGTTTTTTATGAGTAACACGAAAAACAGTCCTCGTATGAGACGACCTCGAGAAAAAGACAGGAGTTCACCCGCGATGGGGTGCCAGTTCAACACTAGATCGGCACATACACTCAGACACTCAATCAGACACTATGGGTGACTTAGAGATGCCGATCAGCCTAACTGCATGTCTTGGGGCTGCAGGAGGAAACCGAGGTACTTGGGGCAAACCCACATGACACGTAGAGAACATCCCAACTCCACACACACAAAGAGTGTAAATGAAACTTTAACCCTCAACCCAAAAGGTGTTAGGCAACAGCACTACCCACAGAGCCACTTTGCTACACCGATATAGATACAGTCATCAGCGATTGTTGTATCACAAGAGTCCAACAGTCCAGCTAAATAGCTGTGGGTACAATACACTCCTCTGCATAGAATACAATTTTGTCATTGTTTTGGCCTCCTTTTAAGGAAGCATTCTAAATTTTTTGAATCGCGTTTTCCCAATGATGTTTACGATTCTTCTGTTAGTGACGTCATTTATTTTTGTGACAAGGCCTGGGCTTCCCCACTTATATACAGCATATAACATGAAAAGGTGGCCAACTCTTTTGGTGGATTTTAGGTGCTAATATCTTTCAAGAGTAGACAATGCATCCTCAAAACATCACAGGAATTCAGGGTGTTGGACAGAAGAACGTGTGTTAGTTTGTTTATTTGCATATTTCCAAGTATTATCTGCAGTATTGTCACACATTGGCAGGACCTGGGACATACATATGTTACGTTACATTGATATGTTACCTGCTAGGTCATGTCATGGGGCTTGAATAAAAGATTATCGTTTTTATCAACGCTTCTACACACATCATAAACTTGATATCTTCTTCGCTAAAATGATCCCTGATCTGAGTCCTGACATCTCCCTCAGCTGTCAGCCAAGCCAAAGGGTTTCTGGGGATGCGGGCTTGCGTGAAAAGATACGGCGCCGTCACGGTCAGCTCACACGCTAAGCCGCCCCACATGCTGGGGTCTCGAGGAGTGTCCGAAGTGAGGTGCACACATTGGGCTGTCTATTATCACACGGCCTGATACGGCCCACCTCCATTCTGAGGCTTTCCTTTAAACATTCACATCACACTCTTAATCTTTGCTCTACTGGTGTGCCTTCAGATGACTTTTAGCTTGGCAGCAGTTATGTTTTTTTTTTTGTCTGAACTTGAAAGAGGAGCCAAGGGAACCAAACACCGTACTCACGCATGAGCCTTGCATGACATCCACTTTCTGGCAGAGTGCAACGGATCACCTTCTGCTCCTTCAGCCTGCCGTTGGCTCTCCTCCGCGTGAGGAGTTCCCATAAACCTGATGATGATGGTGGACTAAATGGGAATGCACAGTAACGACGAGTTTAACGGTTCATTGGCAATCGGCACAGCATACTGGGGCAGAATCTCGGGAATGGAACTTGAAAGAGAGCCAACAGGAAGGCGACATATCAGATTAAAAACAACTTGGTCAAGCAAATGTGTATTTATAAGTTTCACTTTCTCATCCATGCTAAAACAGATTGGTGTTCATGTTTGGAAGTAGTAGCTGATTGTTTGATCTCAGTTAGGGTAACATTTTAGGATTTATGTACTGAAAGCCACTGAATGTATCATCAGACATTATAGCATATTTAATGACTAATACCATATACAGGACTGACATGGTAACTGTCTATGCACACAAACATTGCGCATGCATTAATAAACACCCACATTCATCTACACGTCCATTAGAGATACAAACATAATCACCTTATGTTATGTGAATCTGTATACGTCTAAAGCACGGTTTGCTTTTTCCTGGAGAATAGTAGAGTTTAACAATGGGTAGGTCTTACTGATTAGTCTTTATCTCACACTCTGTTGCCAAAGCTTGAAATTATGTGTGTGTGCTTTGTTGCTAATCACTATGGCAAAGCGTGAGGTCACTGTTAATACTCTTAGGCTGTGTATGTGTTTACAAGTGTTAAACTATGGTATCTGAATCCCTTACATCAGCCATACCAACGCCTACATAAGCCTCTCTTCTCTGTGACATGTGGTAGCAGGCCATAGGTCTCACAGCTGGTGTTACAAATTACAGACTGAAGGAGCTGTAAATTTCACTTTGACTGATTGTTTAATGGCAGCATTTACCTTGAGAAAAATGAGGATTGTACATCTTTATGCTTACTTTTCGGCAAGGTGATTAATGGAGCACTTGTTTGGCTGCTCAAAGCAGATTAGATAACCTGAGAAGATTCTCAGTAACCAGCAAACACTGTCTTCCACCTTGTTGAGGCACATTCCTAATGCCTGGTATGGTGTTTTCACAGTGAATATACCGAAAAAAATGGTCACAAAAACGTTGCATCTCTTCTACCTTTGGCTAATTTGATAGAATTGAAGTCCTTTGGTGCTTTTAAACTTGTTTGATGCCTTCTCAGTAGGTTGGTAAACTAGGATTGCAACTCTGTGATTTGTGGATGTGTAGAGAAGGGACTTTTACATTCGCATACGGAGATTATCATCAAATTATAATATCCTATGGCACGGCATGTCCAAATTTATTACTGTGACCTGTGTAAAACAGTTTTCTGGTTTCTTCCAACCAAAATGGGGTCCTAAAATTTGCCCCTGTAGCATGTTCAACAAGCAAAGCGTCTGCCTCTTTTCACTTTCTTTCTTTGTTTATTAACATTTTTGAATGACTTTCATGATAGGTTACTTCTTATAGTCAAAACTAAAGTAGGTGTGGGGGTCAGATTTTCGGGGGGCTCCCATAAACAGAGTTCCCTGGTGGTCCGCAGACTTAGGCAGGGAGGTGGAGGACACCCCCACTGCGTGTGGCTATCAGGCCTCGCGTGATTGACCGTGGAGCATGCTACAACACAAACCGGCACTGACAGCTGGCTTTCGGAAGATTTACTTCCAAGTTACAGTCTGCCAAATGTCCCGTGAGTCTCTCCAAAGGGGTAAGCCTCAACAAGAAGTACCCAATTTGTGTGCATGTGTGTCTGCATGCCTGCATACGTGTGCGCACAAGTGCCTCTGTATGTTTGCCTGCACCTGCCGTGTACGTGTGTGTACTTGCATGACTGCTTGTTTGTGATGTCGCATTAGATCTTGAGTGAGTGTGTCTGTTTGTTTACATGCAATGTTTATATTCAGGACAACGTAAGTTTAGGTGTTTTTTAAAACTTGTGGCCATCGATGGCAAATTGCACAGCCCTAATTTACACGCTGTGTCCTCCAATGAAAGGTCCAGGGCAGATTTAAGACCCATCCCCTTTGCTAAGTCAAACTTCCAGGGGTTTAACTCAGTGATGAGCATCAGATATGGACTGACCTCTGCACAGGTCCTTTGAGTGCTACGTAACTACACCACATTTGCCAAAAATCAAAACATAGTGTGGGGAAAACAATTACTCTTTGTCGTGCTGGCTTTCGTAAGTTGGTTTTGACACTGAATAAAAAATTATTTTCAATTTTATTTCGATTCAATTTTATTTATATAGCACTTTTAACACGAAGCACTGTCACAAAGCTCTTTACATAGTCCCGGGCCCACAGTCCCCAGAGAGTAAGCCAAAGGCGACAGTGGCAAGGAAAAAC
>JAACJT020022875.1:10721-25338 GCA_009936485.2 Gymnarchus niloticus | reverse complement strand
ATCAGAGTGGCGTACCCCATGGCTCTATTTTAAGTCCATTGTTCTTTCCATGTATTATACACACACACACACACACACACACAAAGTATAGCCTTAAAGAAAAAGTGTTAAACTGAAGATCAGACTGGATAAGATCAAGACACTAATGCATGCTTTTGTTTATAGCAAGTTAGATTACTGTAATCTTCTGTTGTCAGGGAGCTCATTCCATACACTACAATACAAAATATCCAAACGCAGCAGAAAGAATTATTACTACGATCAAAAAGTATGAACATATGATTCCCATTTTAGTTTTCACTGACTTCCAGTTAGGTACAGGACTGAATTTCAAGCTGCACCTGCCTTTTGATTGATATTTGCAGTTCAAATCATTCACTTAGATCTCAGAATGCAGGGCTCCTTATTAATCCACATATTTAGAACTGCTGACGTTAAAGTGTTCAGTTATAGAGTCTGCCAGCTTATGTATGGGATGCCATTAAGCTGGTGTCAGTTTTTGAGAACTCACATATAAGACACTGTAATTATGACTGATGGTGCTGCTGTACTTGCCCTAGGGGACCTCTATAGGCGCTAGCAAGGTGGGAACTTCTCTGCAGACCTGCCTTCTTTTCTTCCCCAAATATCCCAGGGTGGGGGTGGACACCAGGCAAGTTGGATGCAGTCAGTCCCACGGATGCAAATGTGACACCGTGGACGTGCTTTACAATCATGAAGATCTTACAGAGATTGGAGACAATTGGGTCTTAGACCTGGTAACTACTTGTCAAATATGACTATGATGGCTTATTAATTGTCTTTGCATTGTATAATGGTATCATGCCTAAGGAAGTTTGCGTGGTCATCTCTCCCTGGACCCCCGAGAGGTTTTCTTTTTGTCCTGGTGAGTACTTTTCAGTTCCTCTCTTCCATTGTCATCTGACTTTTTTCACTTCCTCTCTGCATGATCCACCATTTAGTATCATGAAAGTAACACTATATTACCACACTCTCCTGTCAACGGAATCGTGAAAGGCATCACATAAAAATGAACCCAATCGAACTGCGGAAAATCATGAAGTGGGCAGACTAAATGAAGATGTTCATCGCTTCACTCAGCAGAACATATACAACAAATTTACTAAGTGAGGGAAAATGACGATGGTAGTAAAAAAAAAAAAAAAAAAAAGTGAAAATACTCAGCATTTTCATCTCTTTGAAAGAGATCAATTAAGTCATGCAAAAAGTGTGCCTACACCCACAAGCTTATGACAGTCAAATTCACAACAGGTACATTACCCTCGATAAAAGATTTAGAGGAATGTAAACCAATGAGACCTCCAGACCTTACTGGTGATGTTGGGTTGTTGATCCTCTTTAATTTTAAGACAAAAGCTCCCATTTCAAAGGGATCATGTGAACTTAAAGCTAAAAACTGAGAACTACTTACAGTATCACAAACAGCATTGATAATACAGGGGAATTGGCATTAATTAAACAGAATTACATCTGGATTACCATGCATAATGGATTGGGAAGATGGTTTAACTCCCATCCCAAGAAAACCACCAACCAGAATGGGTTTAATAAGCACTGTCACCTCCCCCATCAATATGCAGCACGGATGTAGAAGCTGTCCCCCCATCCCCTGCCAGCAGCTGTCCACCCCGTAATAGGGTAGGGAGCATTTGCGAGGCCTGGGTCGACAGCCACCACATCTGGCCTCAAATGACAGTGACCCTGTGAAGAAATCTGTACCATCACTACAGTGTGCAAAGTCGTCTGAGTGTGTCTGGCGACAAAGAACCAAAACGCAGGAAGTGGACAAAAACCAAGACAACCGGCACATCTCTGGGGCCAGCAGAATGTCCGAGAACATGTTCCAAGCCATGGTGCTAACTTTGTGAAAGACACTTTCATGACAGCTGCATACAAACCCCACCTCTCCTTTAAGTGGGAGCTGCAGACGAGACCCTTTCTTTACCAAACCTTCCCTCATATGGTGCCCAGATTAACTACATCTCTGTGAGGTCTCTTCCAATGGCTCCTCTATCCACACACAATGCTGCTCTCTGAAGCAGAGGAGCAGACCATTTGGTAACTATGGGAACCGCATCCACCAATTACAGCCAATCTGGACTAGTAGCTTAAATTCAGCCTTAATTCTGTTTATTATCCTTGTGGCAGAACACCCTGCTGAGTTGCACACACTCACCCGTCAAAAGCCAGCCCCACTGATTTCTGTTCCGCAGTATGAAAACAGCTCAGACATGCATTCTGGGGACACTGCCTAGGCTCATCCCTACCTGACAAATAAATCATACCTGGAATTGTGTCCACAGGTCCTCCAATCATTGAAGGTCCAGGAGCAAGTCATGACTCACTTTCACTGGGCCCCACAAACAGAGACGCTTGTTTTATATACTCATAGAAGTTGAATTATGGAGGGGAGGGCTCTGGCCTTCTTGTCCAATAAAGGCAAAATGTACGGACCCGCTTTGAAGAACAGCGAGCGGGGGGGAGGGAGGAGAAGGCACACATTTGAGAACCTTGACCATATGAAATAGCCAGTCACACCTTGAGCTACAAGATGAACATCAACTGATTTAAAGAAATATGGCCTGGGGTGTTCTGAGGAGCAGGTGACATCAGCAGGAAAGGGTGACAGAGCCTTTTACCCCCATGTCTATCACCCTTCACTCTGATCCAGGGCCTCTGGACAGCTGAGCTCTGAGAGCTGACAGGATGGTGAGTTTTGGCCCCATCACAGGATATTTTCAGGTTCTACAGAATCCAGGTGCACCTGGCCAAAGAGCTTCAGCTCGGGGATGCAGTGGAGGCTTGGGTGCGCAGTGGACAGACTGAACTTGAGCTTATCTCGCTCTCTTTTAATCTGCATTTTGTGGGGCTTGCAAAAATCTTAAAGGGCGGCATGCGGGTCTAAAGGCGAGAGGAATTCAGACACAAGAAATGAGAGGCTGTCCTTCAGAGCAGGGGTGTGGTGCCCAACTCATTCCACTGTCAGCTGCAGGAATTGCTGCAACGGCCACACGCATGCACACCGGCGAAAAATGAGATGTCACTTTTGAGGCCGGCCTCTCAGGAAGAGGCTTTGAGAAACCGGGAGCCATTAATGCCGACAAAGTATGGGGGGGTAGCGGGCACCTCCCTGGACAACAGCCACACCTACCACCCCAACCGGGACTCTCCTCGCCATGTCCTGCTGTGTTCTCACCGATCTTATAGCACTGCCTTCAACGCACCGGAAACAGTCTCGATGCTTTCATCTCACCATAAGGGGGCACCAGCGTCCGCTCTCAACACGATTCCCTTGACTTGTACTACCCCGATTCGTCACAGTAACCAGCATCAACAGCAGACAGGGACACGTCCCACTACAGGCGGCGCCGAATCCACATGGGAGCCCGTCGGTCTCCAGGTGTTCGCATGTTGATCCCCTCCTTGTACCGTGGAAACAAAATTACCCGAACCATGGCACAACATGGCACTGGCTGGCATACAGTCTTGAGCTGTTATCGGCAGGAAATCGCTTGTCAAACGCCACGTCTTACTCGAACAGGTGTGCTCGTATCTTCTGCTGTAAAGGACACACTCACTACCCTTTAACTGGCAAATTGGTGGCTCTTAAAATCTGTCACCCCGTCACCCGTGGAGCACAAATAACGCTCTTACAGATAACGACAATAACGGAAAATGACTCAAAGATGAAGTACTTCGACATTTTGCAGATCACACAACAAAATATGGAACAGGAATGGATAAGTGCCGTGTATAAAAAGCATCCACCCATGTCATTTTCAAGCAGTTCCGACTGTTAAAGAAAGGTCTTCGTAAAGACTAACACATGCATCCAGCATGCTGATAACGTCAAATCACTTTCTGCTGCCATTATCAAATGACTCCTCAGAACGTGTCATTTTCTGCATGCTCAAAGAATGTGTGCATCTGACTCAATTTGCAGATATGACCGTTTGAGGGTTCCATAAATTTGAGTCAGACTGCAGCACGATGACCTTCTGAAACCTCAAAAGATGCCCACCACTGGCTAGTTAAAGACTCGCGGCTCGTTTAACATACAGGTGCATCCATGCCCGCGACATTTTTTTGTTTCTTCTGCCCTGTCACATGTTGAAATGGAAGAGAAGAACGCCAGGTCATTTGAAGCTGTAAGACAAGGTGGCTGCGATGGACGTCAGAAGATTTTATTCCTCAGAAAGGCATCGTATCGCGTGGATGCCAACAGGTGTGTGCCACAGAGACACCCTGCACCTCACTCCATGAGCAGAACTCGAAGGACAGAAGAGACACAAGTCAACTCACGACATTTACATAAAGATGCTTTATGTGCAATAAACATCTGAGGCAGGTAAAAAAAAAAAAAAATTTTAACATTGAAGTGAATAGATTTTTCTTACAAAAACAGGCAGGTAACAAGCCTTGGCTCTTCGTGTGGAATCTGAGGATTTCTAAAGCCCGTCTCGATTATTCACTTGTTTGGGATGTCTTCAATGATGCTCATGGTGACAAAGAGAGTCAGACCTCAATACTCAACTCCGCTGCAGACTCCAAGCAAAACCTTCAAAACCTGCGTGTGCCTTAGGAACAAAACCGTCACTTACTTCTGTGGCCCTAAGGAATTTATCCATGCTTGGCATAACGACAGTAATTAACTTCATTTTCTATATAAGCTTGATTTAAAAGGCAGAGAAATGTATTCAGTACCGAATGTGCCTGCTTAGTCGGTGGAATTCCATCCCTGAAAGAATTCCCTTCTGACTGAGTTCATTTTTCTCACACCATCTCTATTCAGATTATTAATCTGTGTGGTATCTCAACACCATCTGTCATTCGTGTTTGGGCAGTGGAGTCTGGCCTCTCGTCCAAGCAGCATTCATCACGGAATCACCAACGCACGTTTTGTGCCGTTACTCCAGCACAGGTTGACAGGTATTCTTTCGCGGTGCTTCGGAAAAAAGGGAGCGAGCGTAAAATGAAGGCAGTCAGGAAGCTGAAGGGGGGGGGCTCTGTTCAGTGTTCCATGGCGTCCTCATCATCGCTGCTCTGCACAAAGTCATCACTGATGTTGTCCAGGGGCAGCTCCTCGTCCTCAGAGGCCACCTCTGCCTCTGCAGGGCCCAGCTCACCGAGGAGCTGTTCCACGTGGTCCAGCAGGGCGGCGTCATCACAGCGAAGTTTCACGTACAGCTGGGAAGGCCAAAGAGACACACACAAAGAGCAAATCAGCATTGGCATACGATACAGTAGAGCACAGAATGAACTTGACATCTGCACACATCTTTTTTGGTCATTTCCTATTCCTGGAGGCCGGTGACGGGTTCGATCATCAGGTTACCGTATATACTGCACAGTGGCAAGAAGAGTGCTCCACAGCATCCATCAGCAACCGAGCTGAACACGGCAGAAACACAGGGTCAAAAGAGCAGGACCCCAGTCCACAACCCCCCACTCCCCTCGGGTGCTAAGGTTCAGGTGTTTGGGTGAACGGGGAAAAAAAAACACCGATTGGATCCGTCACCCTGCTGTGATTGTAATCTCAAGACCTTGAATGGAGGGGTCAAAACGGCTGACACATTAGAACAAACCCGTACTTTACATGGGGGGGGGGTGTCTTAAAAAGAGAGCTGAGAGATAGAGGGAGACAGTAAGAGAGTGAGTATGAGGAAGAGAATGAGGAAGACAGTTATGGAAAGACTGATTAGAGGATAAAAGTGACAAAGAATTAAGGATGTAAGCTGACAGACAGAGGCACACACACACAGTCGTCCCCCAGGACCAGATCCTCTCAAACAAAAAGGTCGTGGACATTTTTCTACCATCGGTCACCTTTACTCGGTACTGAAAGCTTCGCTTAGTGCCGCGAGACCACAGATCCACTCCCCTCCCCAAACTGGCCAATGTGTATTATGCAGGGACCAATTTAAGAGCAGCCTCACAAGAGCTGAAACAAAAGTGCATTTTCACAGGCTCGTTAAAACTCCACAGGGCCGTGTCCAGGACCAGAGGAGGAGCCCAGTAACCCACGGGGCTCCCGACCGGCGTTGGTGTTGAATGGACTGACATCTGTGCTGTTAGGTACGGCAGATACTGACGGTGAAATGTGAACCTGGCACACCTCGTGGCACTTAAACTCCACTGAGAAGCGAAAAAACAAGCATTAGTCCAGGCAATAATTTCCAGACCTCCAAAAGTAAGCACAAAGTCCTCCAGCTGTCAAAATAAACAGTCTAACATCAGCTCTCATATCTTCACTACACAATTAAGCAATCATTTTATCGACATTTAGCCAGTCGACCACAACACGCAGTTACCCCAGTTACATTCAATCCTGCAACATTTCTAACTAGCTAAAACCACTTCTGTTTCACAGATAAATGGCCAGTAAACATGCTGTTCTTATGCTACCTGGCTCTGTCTCCTCTGCATCTACAGACCATAATTACACGGCGATGTGAAAGCTGGACAAAAATAAAGAACACCGATTTCTCACATTAACACCTAATCATGCAGAAACCTGCAGGTAAATAATTGGTGATTGCTGCACATGACTGTGGTGTGAACTGTAAACAAGAAATGATGGAAAAATGTACAACAGGCAGCACTTAGACTGGGATAGAACACATTCTTTTTTCTTTTTTATACACCGTGATGTAAAGGTCATATTTGCATACATTTTAATATTGCAGCTCATAAAATTAATAACTTTGAGGTCAGGTTTCGAGGACGAGGAGGGCAGAATGTGGCCTACATTTCCTCCTCCCATGGGACGGACAGCGTCGAGGCCGTAAGACACATCACGGAGCTCGAAAACGCTACCGATCAGTCGTTAATTGTGTCGAGGCTATATGCGTCTAATATCGATGCTGCTGGAATTCCTCAGATAAACACACAAGCTGAGGAGAGCCCTGCAGTCCAAATGGACTTCTCAGTCTCCGGATTTAAACCCAGTCCACCCAGTGTCGCTATGTTCAGCCGTACCGCCATACCAGTCTCCTTTTTCCAGTTCTCTTATTCCTCTGCTGGGGAGGACCTCAAGGCCACCAACCTAGACTGACAGCAGAGGCTGGTCCGCCCATCCGCCACCCTTTAGAGGCCGGGTAGTGGACCTCCACATGGCTCCAGACAGACGTCCCAGCATGCCCTGGGGGGTGGCTTCTCCTGTCAGAGGTTTTATATTACCATTTTCCTCCCAGGATTTTTACCGCTGTACAACATTAACCGTTATGTCTGTCATTAAACCGTTCTTAAATATTTTTAAGTCCTTTGAGGGAATTGTGCTGGGAAGGATGTTCAGTAAAATAAGGGCTCATGCTGAATGATATAGGGCTTGTCTTTTAAGGCCACTTCACTAACAGCGAAGGGGCTCAGTCTGTGGATGGACACGTTCACATCACAGCATGTTACAGCCTGCATGCTGATCTGGGCACAGGGGGCTGGGAGCAGACTGGCAGAAAATCCCATGACACGCCGTGACATGCGTGCACAACACCAAGTGCGTCACCCCTCACTAACCTGGGGATTTGCACGTTAGTCTTGTGTGCTGAGCGGCAGAATCGGAATCAGCATCAGCTAAACCGTGGGCTAATTTGCAAGACACTCAAGGGCTAAAGAAGTAATGGGGGCCATTTTAGTGAAACTTGGGAATTTTGTGAACTTCTTGGCCATGGGGGTTACAATCCACCCATGCGACAGCAGTGAGTCAGCTGACTATCAAGTTTTGCACACCCCTCCCTCAATCTCGGTCATACCCCAGGGTATAACAACCCTGTAATCCCAGTTCGGCCTCTGCGACGTACAGTCTCGCTTTTACAAACTCCGGGAAGCACAGGATCGAAGAAGAGAGAGGCCAAGGGTGCAGAGGAAGAGGCTGCAGGGAGATAACGACAAAGAAGGAAAGTCAAGAGAGGCGGAGCTACAGTGAACTGTCAGTCATCCTTGGGCTGACCCACTTCTCACTGGGTCACCGGATTAAACCAAGCAAAGACCCACAGGACACAGTAAACCCCACCCACCACGGGGGCCAAGACCTCATTTCTCAGGAATGAGGGTGGCTGTAGGGGGCCAAAAGTCAATTTACCAGGCTTAAAGCTGGCATTTTTAAAATCTTTTTATTATTTCTTTGGGCTTCTCCTAGTAAGAGTACAGTCAGGACACTATGATAAGTTTGTCCTCACTGCTGGTTTCAGGAGTTCACAGAAAACCAGAAATGATCAGTAAACAAAACTACAGACAGCACAATTCAAACGACATCAGTTACACAGCGATGAACCAAACCGGGAAAAGCTGTTTTTCTGCTACAAGAAAATGAGCAATAAGTGAGAGGCCATAACAGCCAGGATCCTCCCAGTGGGTTAAATTTCTGGCCATGTAAAGGGACAACGAGCACGTAAATGAGCATCCCATGCAGATAAGATACTTCTGGATCGCCACGGAAACAAAGGATGATGCTCAGTGGGTCTGGGGAAATTCACCCATCACCTGCACGTGATGCATCCCAGCCCCAGACCCCAGGGTCGAGGTGAGCGCCCAGCTCGCGTATGCGCACCTTGACATATGGACACACAGTGCAGGAAAAGATGAGGCCCATGCAGCAAGGGAAAAACCCCGAGAGACCAGCTCTCGCTAAAGACAGCTCATACAGCCAAGACATGCTAATCAAGACTACAATCTGAGTATTAAACTAAGGACCCCCAGGCTAAACTATTGGCTAAATGGTACTATAGTGGACTGCCACCATCTTACGTGGCAGACCCCAGTTCAGTCAAGTTGGTTCGAGAAGATACTGCTTGTCAAGCTGGATGACGTGTACCCCTAGTGCCATACACATAAACAGGGGTAAGGACAGAGCAGAGCTCCAGGGCGTGGATGACCCCGCCCACCTCCACCTGCCACTGTGTGGCCCCACCTACCACTGCCCATTTCTTAGCTCACGCCATCGCTGCAAAACACAGCCGGACAGCTCAAAGGCTGGGTCACCAAAGACCCACCCCCATCATTATCCTAATCGAGACCAGAGGGGGTAGTTACATGACAGGCAGCCGCACATATCCCAGAAGCCACCGCACCACCGGGAAACCAAGCGACCTTGAGGGGCTCATTTAGCGGAGGCCTGGCCTACAGTGCTGAGCCTGGGAAATGCTGGAGAGACCCGGGTCCAAAGGCGCACAACGTCATCTGGAAGGCGACCGGATCGGCATGGAGGCAGCTGGAAGATCCTGTTTTACACAAAACCACTCACTGTTAACCGCGGATGCTCCATGTGCTTCTTCTCAGGGAAACTGCCAGTTTTAACAGCTGGGGGCCCCAGCTCCCCTAGGACAGGAAGCAGACGACATGAAGAGAAATGCAGGGAGGGGGGCTCTAACAACAGGACGAGACTAAAAAAGACCAAAAAAAATTAGAGACTGTTTCAGTTGTGCCTGAAAAACACCATCACAGGGAGCAAACTTCAGACTAAACGGGAAGCTTTCGAAGGAATCTGTACAAACGAATGATGCTAACATTCTCCAAGATGGTCAGAAAATGAGAAGCTCCATACTTCCACAGGCACTCCATTGAAATATGGATTTCAGAGGCAGCAGCATTTGTTAGGCAACCGGAATACACGAAAAGACTTAACAATTAATTTAATTTAACCGTTTTTGAAACTACTGTTACATTATATACAGGGTTTAGCTGGCCTAGAGAGATATAACTGGATAAACACAGCCTTAACTCAAGGGATAAACCTCTTTAAAATAATTTGTTATTTAGTGTTTAATACGTGTGTAAAGTCAATATCTCCCAGGGAAGACTGCATCAAATCACAGCATAAATCTGTACTTAAAGTTCACAGTCGTAATTAAGGGCCGTCCTGCTGGCAGCTGAAAGCAAAGTACGGCACATGTGAATTTATGACGAGTCATGCAGCTGAGCTCAGCAAACTCACACAATCAATGAAAACATTTTTAATTTATAATAGCCATTAAAGATTAAAGACCCCCCCACTCCTTTTTATTGTAGCAGCTGTTGTTCAGCTGGAAGAAGGATGCCTCCAAAGTTTGGCAGCTACCATTGCAGGGCGACAGGCGTTCAGAACGGGATTCTGAACATCACCTCATATTCAAAGGTCAAAGGTCAACATAAGCACAGCATCCAACTGCACAAATCTAAGGGCAACTTTCAAATGTCACAATCTTGTGGAATAAAGAAATATTTTTAAAATCCAGTTTCCCCAGAATAAAGGATCTGAACCAATTCGGAGTGATACCATCACCGTCAATGCCCGGCTGGTGCCTGACCCAACCTCAGTGCTGGACTGGTGAAAAAAACAATTGATGGGACAAATGAGGTTTCAAAACCTGTGGTGGTCAGGAGTATCCTGAACAACCAGTCAACACTGGCGCTAAATGAGGTTTCAAAACCTGTGGTGGGCGGGAGTATCCTGAACAACCAGTCAACACTGGCGCTAAATGAGGTTTGAAAACCTGTAGTGAGCGGGAGTATCCTGAGCAACCAATCGATGCTGGCGCTAAATGAGGTTTCAAAACCTGTGGTGGGCGGGAGTATCCTGAGCAACCAATCGATGCTGGAGCTAAATGAAGCTTCAAAACCCACGATGGGTGAGAGTTTCCTGAAGTAACCAATGAACGTTGGTGCTAACTGAGGATTGGTTACTTTGAGATACTCCCACCCACGACAGGTTTTGAAGCCTCATTTGTCCCATAACTAGAAGGAGTAGCAAAAACCGACAGTAGGGGGCACTATACAAACGTAGACACTCTGCCAAGAGGAGATACAGGGCCTGGGGCTTGCAACAACAGGAACTGAAGTTTCACTGTAAAGACACTCACGGCGCGGAGCTCCTGGCTGCATATCACTGTGGCCATAGCACGGTAGGGTGTCAGAGCATGCAACGGACGTCCGCGAGCCATGTGGCATTTCATGGCATGTTAGACACCCAGAGGCGGCGAACAAGGCCGCCTGTGTGATCAGGGAGTAAATTGTGACCAGGCAGCAGAACAAAAAGAGCCCCGCTCCACACTGCGAATCTGATCTGGGAACAGCCGAGGGTTATGGCCGACAGACGCTGCTACACCTTTGAAGTGCAGGACAACCATGCGCTTAACGGGTTCGAGGGCTGATTAGGAGTCATCGCGTGGGACGAAAAGAGAATAAATACATGAGGAAAACCCGCTGGGGGTAGCTGGATGTGTATGAGAGGACAGGGCAGCCCTCTGGTCTAGTCAAGAAAGCAGAGTGAATTTGGTGGGGGATGGGATTAGAGCACAACACCAACAGATATGTTTCATCCTAAGGCTTCCAAACCGATTTAAAAAAGCCGCCCTTTTTGTTCCCCGGACCCCCCGACTATCTGCCATCGTCTCGTGGGCCCAATGACCTCTTGGAAACGACAAACATACACATCTCTGGAGAATGACATACGGAAGCAGAAATTTAATTTGAAGGCACAGCTAAGATTTGTGACATTTTGCTATATCGATTCAAAATATATATGCAATCAATGTCATGACCACACACGCATACACACACGCTCACTCACAAACATAACCAGACCCAGAATTCCACCACATACCGTCACCAGAGCGTGACTCAGCATTTTACACATTTCATCCCAAATCAGCCCGTAATCATTAACGTGCTACTGACCAGCTGATCATGGGAGCTACGATAACACTCCATACCATAATAAGCCTCGTGTGGGCAAAGACCCCCACCCCCCCGGAAGTGACATCACATTGTGTCCTCAATGGACACAGTGAGCCAACATAAGCCATTAGTGGTGCCAGGAAAGTGGAGACGGACGTGCCTCCTGCCTGTGTCGTCGAGCCGCCATCCCAGCAGCTTTCCAAACAGTGCTTTGTTTCCCCAGCGACGGAGATAAGTCCACCAGCAGCGATGCGGTCCTGAAGGAAATGAAGGAGAGCAGCCCCCACCTGCCCCTCTCCCGCTCTGGCCTCTGTAATTTAGATTGTTATCGAGGCCCCTCCCCAGGCCAACCTCCATGCCCCCGCCGTATTTCCATCATTTCTGAAGCTCACGCCGCCTGCCATCTTTGAGTCTTCTTGGTGTTTAGCTCCCAGATTGACCTTGGCCGACCTCACTAGTCTCACTGACTCATACCCCCTGCAATGCGGTACCACTCAAAACAGAAACAAAAAAAACCCGGAAAAAAAAAAATAAATAAAAATATAATGTTTAGCATAAAATCAATTAACCTACTGAGTCTTACTGGTGCAAATAATTAAAAGTTGACAGCACCCTGTAATTATCCAGAATAAATATACATCCGAAAATGATGATAAAACGATTATCAGAATCCTACCTGTTAAAACCGTGACAGGTCCGGTTAAAATATTAAACCGCAGCCGAGCATCTCTGACAGCGTTGGAACAAAACACTGATTCAAAATGAGAGAGAGAAATGGTCCTCGGGAGGACTGCTCAAATGACAGATAACCTCTCCCGTCGTTAACCCGCCACTTACATACCTCAGCCATACATACCTCATTACAATTATGGTATGTATTGATCATATTTCTAACCTATAAGCCACAAAGAGGCCAAGAGGCCAAGTAGCACCTAATTCCACTGTGTATCAGGAAGTCACCTGTCTTTGCAGAGGAAAACAGAGAGACTCTGGTGATGGGTGAGGGGTTTAGGGTCAAAGCTCACAGGCCTGGAATCGAGCCCATCTGAGGACCCCTTCCTGAGAGGACAAGGTGCACTCAGGTCCTTGAGGAGTAGCGAAGACACATTCACCACAAACACAATTACAGGCACGCGAGTCGCCGACACTAAACAGGATCTCATAGTCAAACGGCGTTATCTGTGCCTTATTTCCTCCTGCTGCTTTGTTTCCAGCCTAATTACGGCGCAAACAGCCATGATGGGCCTGATTTATCTGAATAAATCTCCGTGTCTCTGGATAAGCTAAGCCATCTCCCTGGGTATGCGTATCCCCGCTGGAGATATTCACCCAGGAGGCCCTGCAGGTTACTAAGGACTATGGGCGTAGCGGTACACAAAAATCACGATTCAGTACGTACCTCGGCTTTGCAGTCACAGTTCGGTATGTTTTCAGTACAGCAAGGGTAAAAGAAACAAAGCATAAATTGCTTAATTTTTCTTTACTAAACAGTGGTTTACTGAACAAAGTATGACTCTCTTAAATAAAAAAAGTCTCTGTCAATATTGCTGTAACCTACTAATAAAAAAGTAGTACTTTACTTAAATCAAATCAAAATAAAATAAATATCCATTAAGGTGCACATTTAGAAAATTAACTGTACCTGACCTGTATTGTATTGACATTAGCAGCTTTCAGCTTCACATTAGGACTGTGCAACACAAATATTCTCTCAAAAAAGATTCATTGTATTTTCACGTTTTTTTTTCCCCAGAAAAATTAACATGTCCACACAGTTTACAGAAAGGGCGGATCCGCTTGCACTTACAATGTCTCCTGCTGTGGAGGACACCCTCTCGCTAGGGACAGGGGTAGCAGATACAGCCAGGTAGCGCTTTGCTAACGTGCTCTTTAACTACTGGTTCATATGTGTTCACGATAGCTATGCATGCATGCGTAGTGGCGTGGCGTCATTCGCCCCTTTCCGAATGTTGCTTGGGGGAAACACAAACGTTCCGCATTTGCTGCATTGCTTCGGTACCGAACCGAAAGACCCACACCGAAAATTTTCAGTACGAATATGTATACCGTTACACTCCTACTGACTCCCCCCCGATTCGGCCCTCAGAAAAAGAATCACAGAAGAATCACATGCCTCAGCTACTCACAGGCGCTAACTCACCATGACCCTTCCCGTCACCCCTCCTCCACCACGGCATGGCAACACACACTATCGTTTGCGGGTGTTTAGGCTGAGTTTACCTCAGGAGGTGCCATACATCAACCATATTCAGACGTACTTGGGGGTTGCGTCTACCGGCACCTTACAGCAGGTGGGGCAGCGGTTAAGGACAGGCACAAATAGCCTAATGGATGATCACCATGGTAGTCTACAGCAATCAAGTTGGTTTGGCTTAAGAAAAGTCAACTCTTAAAAAAAGGAAAACCCCACAATTTGGACTGCGGAGAGGAATCTCAGCATGAGGCCTGAGTCAAGACCCAGTATTGGCTAAGGAAGACAGGAAGTCAATAAGCTGAGCACTGGGCAGAGGTAAGGAGAAAAAGCAGCTGTATGACTCTGCAAAGCTTCAGATTAACGTCTGCTGTTATTCTCAGCAGATGCTGGCCAAAAGCGTCTCGCCCGTTCATTTTCCTCCTCGTCATTCGTTTCAGAACCTGTCCGGTTGAGGTCCTTCGCTTGTCATGTCAATGACAGCTGGCTCTCTCTCCCGTCGTCCCTGTCATAAAACAATTCCACTGGTGGCACAGGGCTGTTCAGGGCTGTGGCAGGACTCACAGATGGTGGGGGGAATTGATAGTACATAAGATGAAATAGGGAATCTGAATGAAGGGACAGACTATAGGAGACGCCGGTGAGACAGACTATAGGTCACGCCGGACGGACTATAGGTCACGTAGGTGAGACAGACTATAGGTCACGCCGGACGGACTATAGGTCACGTAGGTG
>JAACJT020022874.1:0-27779 GCA_009936485.2 Gymnarchus niloticus | reverse complement strand
ACCGTATTGACTGTCATTATATTGACTGTCACCGTATTGACTGTCACCGTATTGACTGTCATTATATTGACTGTCACCGTATTGACTGTCATTATATTGACTGTCACCGTATTGACTGTCACCGTATTGACTGTCATTATATTGACTGTCACTGTATTGATTGTCATTATATTGACTGTCACCGTATTGACTGTCACCGTATTGACTGTCATTATATTGACTGTCACTGTATTGATTGTCATTATATTGACTGTCATTATATTGACTGTCACCGTATTGACTGTCACCGTATTGACTATCACTGTATTGACTGTCATTATATTGACTATCACCGTATTGACTATCACTGTATTGACTGTCATTATATTGACTATCACCGTATTGACTATCACTGTATTGACTATCATGTTCGGTTTTGACAGCTGTCATCAGATTCATTCAAACTTTCCCTGTCGAACTCAAGCTCACTGAGCTACGGGGCTTCTCTGTTCAACTGGAAGATTTGGTTCGGTACCGAGGTTCGGCTTTTCATCGTTGAAGTTCTGAGTGTAAACAACATTCAGAAGTTTTATGTTTAAATGGCTTGTTTGTTCTCAAATCTCTCCACGGCGTGTCCAGTGGGTTTGCATGGTTTCCCCAAATCCTCTTCAGGGGGTTAATTCATTTGAACATTCCGCCTTTCGGAGTTACTGACCTCATATACTGTTATACCAGGCAGATTGGGACTGGACCGGGGCCTTAACGTACCAGGCAGAAGGCTGGCTGCTTCATAGGTGGAACAGACACCCATACGGTCATAAACTTTGGGCCATTTAGAGACACCACACAGCCTAACTGGATGATTTTGGACTGTTGGAGGAAACCTGCGAAACACAGGGAGAACATGAAAACTCCATACTCTGGATATCAGATCGAGGCCACAGAACGATGTGCTCAGATAAAAGCTGGTCTTGGTCATGAATTTCAAGCGCACCGTTTTGCTGGTCAGGGGATTGTTCAGTTTCATTAAGCGATCTGCCCCTTAATGCTGCCATGCTCAAAGTAATTGGTCATAGTCTGGTGGCCATAGATTTATGGATTGCCCTTTCTAGGGTTGACTGTTCTCCGTGGTCGCCGAGGGTCTGCTCTAATGGTAGGACTCTTGTCGTGTTCCTCAATGACAGGTGTCTCTCACTGTAATAATCCGGCATCTGAACAGTGTCAGGTATGAGTCCAGGTACATCCCTTATTCTCCAAAGGCATGGCTACATGTCAGAGATATGCTCACAAAGGCCTTTCTCTGTGTGCTTGCGTGTGTTTTTTATCTGTCACAGCTGAAACCTATTTTGTGGACAGTTGCATTGTGCATCATGCTACTTGCTGTGGGTCCAAGCTTAGCGCCTGTGTAATGATACACACGTCCAGGGAATGACTGTGTTTTACTGGAATGTGAAAAAAAATAAAATAAAAGGGAGATAAAGGACGTCTTTATGGATGCTAATTGTTGCATGCTTTTTTACTTTTATCAGCGTTGCTGGCTTTTGTTTACTCTGTGGCTGATTGGTTACACAGTAGTGGGTTGTGCCCTAACTGAAGTGACGACCGTTCTCTTGTTGTTGTCCCTCTCACACACACACACACACACACACACACACACACACACTGATAAACATACGGCAGCCAATCGCGTAAGGGGTGTGGGGTCTGAAGCAGCTTACTGAAGGACCGAGGTGATAAACGTGGAGTGGCAGAGAGCCAACGTGCCAACTCTTCATGAAGACTGGTGTACGAGTATAGATGCCAGCCTGCGGGGTCAGTTTCCCCTTTGCTCTCATTTTTCTGCTGCTTGGGCCTTAATTATATACCTGCACAGGGTGTGTGTGGGCATGGTAGAGAAACCTGTGTGACTACAGCTTTTTCTCCAAGCCACGCCACAGGTGGTCTAACCAGAAATTCATCTCTCTTAGGCCCTCAGGCAGAAAAGCATTGAAGGCACAGATCTGTAATTATGTTATGCTCCATCTCGGCTTTCCTGTTTGGCATTGTTTGAAAGTTTAAAAACTGCTGACAGGTCGTTTTTGTAATTTTCACTTTTTCCTGGAGGCTCGACTCAACCCTAGCACATTTCGTTTGCGTCATATCTAACGCTGAGCCCCCATGTGACCCCATGTGAACTAACATGTTGGTCAGCTGAATGGTGAGCAGCTCTTCTCCATGGGGTTTGTTCTTGTCCTTTACAGACGTGGTCTGAATGGTTTAGAGAGGGCCAACTTCTAAATTGCGGGGCGTACGTTTTTACACTCAGGGACTGTGATGCAACCAATGTATAAATACAAGTTTGTGCTTTTTAGCATCGCAGAGACAAGGTCCTGTTCCAAGGTTTCCATCCCTATGCCCCAGTCTAGAAAGGGCTGCTGGGTTTTGCTTCTTTTCATTATGTCTCGAGTTTCCTTTTAAGAGACCGATGACAGGTTGGGTTGGGTTCCTGTTAGCCAATAGGGTGAGACATCAAAAATCCATGAATTGCTTCATTATCTTCTGATACTTCTGGTGGCTCAAATGCAGCTTTATGTAATAATTCTTTAATTATTACTTTTTATGTATTGAGATTTTGAGGATTTTTTTTTTTTTAAACTTTTTGTGTGTGAGAGATTAATACTCGAATAAAAAGGCTGGCTTCTTCAGTCCTCCTGTACTGCTGTTTGATGTTAATTACTGCTCTGTGATGTGATCTGTGTTGCTGGTGTAACCTGTTAAGTCTGCCTGATTGACCTGGAGCCCCTCACAGAACATTGAAAGAGTGCTAAAGTCCCGACCTCGCTTCAGGCTGCACAAACCTCCAGCTCAGGGAATGGCCACAGTTTCTCTCGCTGTCTTCTGTTCCTCCAGATTAACTGGGCATATTATCTTGTGGGGATGATTAGGGAGAGAGATTTTTTAGTAAGCAGTGCTTCAAAAGACCACATTAATTTCAACTAAGATGCTCCACTGCCCAAAAGCTTCCCCCTTTCTGTCTAAAAGTGACATTAATAAATGGACTCAGGTCAGTGGATTGTCAGGGTCATTACATAGTGGGGTATTTGTATTACTGGGTTTTTTTTGCAAATTCAACATATTTCTGTCAATGCGGTTGTGAAGGGGAAGGCTTCTCTCTTCCTAACGAGTCTGCCTTTTGCACGGTGCTTACGTTTTCCTTTTCGTTTCTTCATGGTGATAAAGTGATGAGTGAATGGAGAGTTCGCCTTGCACAATAGCAATGGCTCAATGGATGCACTACGTCACTTATGTAAGTAAACCAACAGTGGATGCAGCCTCTGGACAGCTGCTTGCACTGCATGCTTTTCATTGCAAGTTTGTTTTCTCTATCAGTCGTATTTCACCCAAAGGCAGTGATTCTTACTGTGTCGCTGAGGTACTGTCTTGTGTGTGTGTGTGTGTGTTGTCAAAGCCCTGTTGACTTTTTAGTGTTCATGGCACTTTGCGTGTCACCATCAGAAGAGCATCTGAGAGCAGTGCATATCTCCCTTATGCTCACTTAAATGTTAATGAGCCTCTGTGAAGGCCTTTGGGCCCCCCTAAAACTAATTTGGTGTACAAGTCTGTGAAACTACTTCCGAGAAGAACAAAGTCATGTGACACTGGCCTGGTAAAGGGAATTGGGGTCTTTATTTGGGGGGAAATGGGCTCTTCAGGGGGCCTTTGACAGAGGTATCGCAGGGGGATAAGTGTGACAAGTCACATGCAAGAATTCCTTCTTTGGCTGCCCGCTTGAGTGCTGAAGTTCAGTGGGATTTGGGGGGTCCCTGATTATAAGGTGATCAGGTGACTTCACATGCAAATAATTAGCAGTAAATAGCGAGTAGCTAAAGCACACTGAAATCTTGTATGGTTGGTCAGCACTAACTGTTTTCTGTGAGTAGCTGTTTTTCAAGCACGTCCTCTCCATTCTCCACTCATGGTGCCTGCAGTCAGGCTTTATAAATAACTCACTATTGTGTGCTCTTTCACAGCAGATTGCATTTGGAGGGGGCTTTAGTAGGTTAAAGTTCCTGGCTAAGAGGACTACGGCCTGTCCAACTTGTCCTTACCCCTCTGGCAGTGAGAATTTCACAATGCCCTGATGGGTCTTGCACTAGCATGAGATTCATGCAGGATGCTGATTTAGAAAACATCAGCCCAGTGGTTTTCTCTGAATGACGTGTTTGTTTTGTGTGCTTTATGGGTGTCCGGTTCTTGAGTAATGACTCGTCAGAGACGTGCTTCAGTTAAAGGAGGCGTAACCACGGAATTGTAGATTTTGCGCTTGCTTCCGAAATGCAGATGCTTGCATTTGTTTGTTTACCTGTGGAGGTTGGCTTCCTGTACATTCACTGATTCAGTGTAGTTTCAGGCTGAATTTCTGTAAACAGTATGCACGAATTAACTTGGTGAAAATGGATAAACGGTCTAAAACGGACAGATTCAAATGGCCATTTTTTCATCGATTGCCTTTTTCTCTTTAACTCAAAAGTATGTAATAATCAAGAGCCGTAATTAAATGCGTGTGTGTGGATGATTCTGTGGGATTTTTCCAACGATGCATTTCCGAGGCCCTGGGCAGCAGGGTGAGGCGTTAAATCATAAACTTTTAAGTGCTAGTCTACCTTGATTAATGTGCCGTAAGGGGGAGGGTGTCCTGGGATAAATCAATTCTGCTGGTAGTGGTCTCATTTATTTCAACAGGACAATTGTGTGGAGTGCTTGATGCAGCAGTATCAGGCTGTAAGTGGTTTATTGGTGGGGCTTGGGACCAGATGGATACAGGTTCAAATCTCAGCCGGATATAGATGCTTAGTCACATTTACTCCATTAAATATTTAGCCATATAAAGCATCAGATTACAAGTTGTGTATGCCATCTTGTACTAGTCTACAAACCAAAAAAAACCAGAAATTTTAATGGACGTGGTCTAGGTACCGTGTAATAATCTTCATGGCATGTCAAACTGCTGCTCATTTAGGATTTTTGTCTTTTTTATTGTGGCGTGTAAGCCAGCGTGACACTTGATGTGTCTAAACCGTTTGGCGTATTTCCTAACCAGAAGGCTCTGTCCTCTCGTCATGTGTCTGACTGGCAGAGATGTTCACTGAGGCTCATTCGGCAGCTCGTTGCATGTTTGCGTGTGTCTTTGCTTGTGGGGTCTGAGCATCTGTGCTGGGTGTCTGCATGTGTATTTAAATTGTGCAGCTTTTTTCCCTGAGGTTGTTAAGGAAAAATTGAGAGCTCTCATTTACACGTCGACTCCTTGAAATGTATTTGTGGGCTGTGTTGCTTTGGTTCTACCTGTATTTCTGTTTGTATCCCGATTTTTAACAATGCCATGTGACTGTTCGTCATAATGACGGGACAAATGAGGCTTGAAAACCCGCCGGCAGCTTGAGTGTCCTGAAGTACCAATCAGTGCTGATTCTTACCTGGTTGGTTCAGGACGCTCCCTGCCACCACGCCTCATCTGTCCCATCACTGGTTTGTGATGTTAGGCTTATCAGACAGGCTGTGATTGGCTAGGGTTTCAACACTCAAGACCTCCGTGAAAATTTCAAGTCGACATACGAACACAGGCATTTAATATTCATTTATGTTTTGTGTAAACTAACGTTTACATTTTATTAATATTATGGGTGATGTCATAGGTGGCACATAAATGAAACTTAACAGTTTGATGTTTGCCTTGCGTACACCTGTTATAATGAAACATTTCTCTGATTCTTCTGAGAGTATAGTTTTCAGGGTGTGAGACTGAGCAGAGAGATTTTACTGGTAATGAGGATTGTAAAAATGTTATTGGGGATTAGTGCTGATAAGATCAACGCTCATGAGTTCGTATTGCTCAATAGCTGAATCTTTGACTTTGGACCTACATCAGTCACCCGCCGTCCTCTGAACGTCCAACAAGCTGTCAGTCTTGCAGACAGCCTTTGTCCAGAGGGCGGGCTCACACAGTGCCTGCACTGGCCAATCACAAGATGAGGTGGCTCACATTGTTCCTGAACCAGGCAATGGTCAGCCTCCTTCCTTTTGGGGTTCTTAATGTCCCGAGTTGTTTTTTTCAAGTGTACAAGTGACATTGGCATCCTGTAGCTGCATTTTAATCTTTGAACATCAGTCTCAACACACATCACTCCAGGTTTCTGGCGTAACAGTTCCTTATTAACTATGTTAACCATTTACTGTTGCATCTAGCTGTTCATTAGACATGATGTGTGTATATATACAGAGGTGTTAGGCAGACCATTTAAAGTAAGATTACTGATTTTATTTTTTTTGTAGGACTGCTGTGTTGACTTATTGTAATTTGATCGAAATCAGTGAGCAAAAGAATATAATAACAGGAGCATTGGACTGGTTACTGAAATCATACCGGGTTAAATTAAAAATTCAAAGTCGTAGACACTGCTTACATACGGTGACTTCGTTTTCTGTTTGTATTCTGTGGCTTTCTTTCTCTGTCTGCCGCAGCAGTATGTGTTCTGTCCTCCAACATTCATGATCTGTGTGTTGCTTTCTGACATCCCCTGTAGCAACTCTGTAACCCTCGGGGAGCTTGGCATTTCTGATCCGTGTGCTGGGAGAATTTCTGGCCAGACTGTAATGCTGGAGCTAAATAGTCAATGTATGGTATCAATACACCAAGTGATAATGGGGAAAATGCCCATTGCTTTTTCAGGTGGAATTGCTGGAGGAATTGAGATCTGCATCACCTTCCCCACAGAGTACGTGAAGACTCAGCTGCAGCTGGACGAAAAGGCTAACCCCCCACGCTACAGGGGCATCGGTGGGTGCCTGCATGACTGCTAACACTCGGTGTTGCTTAGTAACGTGATAACTATGAGCTAGATCGCATTAGGCCAGCAGATGGCATAGTGATTAATAAAATGTTTTCCCTGGAATTTGCAAGTTCAAATCCTGGGCTTATTTATACACACACAAATGTATTGTTTTACTAACGTTATTAATTGATGATACATTATTATATGTTAATATTCTATAATTATTTTACGATGTATCCTTGTTTAGCCGTAATCAAGAATCAAAGAGTAGTCCTTGACTGATGTGCAGTATAGCCTATTATTTTGTGTTTTAAAAGTAATCTTCAAGTTAGTATTGTTATTCTGTTGGACTGGTAAAGTTCTTCAGCTTATCTGTCCCTGAAGATGGGGGTCCTGCTCATTCCTCCGCTGATAGTCCATATTCACATATCACCCACTATCTGTAGCTAGCCCTAACAGTGCACTTTGAAACTGTGTCAACAGTTAATTGTCCACTGAACTCCACACAGAGCTTGCTGTTACGACATCCGGCAGTAACCTGTGCTCTTTTAGTCCAGCTTAGTTTCATTTGCCCAGAAATATTGTGCTTCAGCCCTCTCTGCCAGTCATGTGATCTGACCATTGAACAGCCGGCGTATAGCTGCACCTAATGAGGCTTCCCCAGGTTCGCCACGAGCTCTCAGTACAGGGCAGGAGGCGGAGACATCAGGATGTAAATGAACCACGTCTCTTTGGGACCTTATTTTGGCTGCAGCTTTTAATGAGACAGCTGGTGCTCACGCTAATTAGACTGCAGATGCTGAACAGCACTTGTACATTTCTGTCTTTAATGATTCAACTGAATATTAAAATAGGGAAAGCTACGATTTTCTCATGGTGGAATATCTTGAAGCACCTAAAGTATCGCCATGCCTTCATTCAGTCCGACATTTAAGATGAAAATAGTTACTTACGCAGTTTGAAAATAAAAGTCAAACTGTTTGGGTGTGGTATAATACCCAGTTTAGCTTCTTCCTTCAGTGGGACTGCCTGTATGTTACTGTAATGTTAACACAACGTTGGCTCTCTCTTGCAGTGGACTGCGTGAAGCAGACCGTTCAGAGCCATGGGGTTAAAGGGCTGTACAGAGGGCTCAGTTCGCTGCTGTATGGCTCTATCCCTAAGGCGGCTGTCAGGTGGGTCGCCATTACCTCTGCTTTCCTACTTGGCCTGCAGGTTCTTCCATGTCACCGAAGGGTGGTTAAGAAGGTGAGCTCATCAGCAGCAGCAGGTTGCCAGTTCAAATCCCAGGAGCAGATCACCCAATCACCTGATGTCCCCTCAAGAATAGTTTTAGTCAAAATGTCTTTGGACCGGTGTTCGAATCTAGCCTGTGTTTATAGACCCCCTGCAGATCGGATTGTACAACTATGGAAGTAGTTTAACCATTTAGGATATCTTTGCTGCTGTTGTCTTGTTCAAGTGACAAGAAAGTACTGGTCACTAGCAACGTAAGAAGACAGTCGTCTGACACCCTGGTGCTGTGACATGGCTGAGGATGGCCAAGTTAGAGCTGGAACACCAAATGATGGTGTGTGTCAGAGTGTTGCTTTGCATGATCGAATTCACTAAGGAACTGTTGACGGTTAATTAACCGTCAGTGTGCTGAGGCTACAAACCTTACAATGTTCCATGTATCATCAGACAAGTTTAGAGAAAAACTATAGCAGTGTACACAGAGAATCAATCGGTCATCCTATGTGGGACCATTGACCCCTGAGATGGCCAGACGGACTGCAGGTAGGTAAACACAGTCTAATTGTAAAGGAAAATAAAAATGTGGGTCTTACTCTGTCATTAGCATGCTGATGTGGCTTATTCCATGAAGACAGTGTAGATGCTGGCCTGTATGGTGGGCTGACCTGGCGGTAAACTCATGGGTAAAGAAGACGGAGGCCCAGCAGCCTGTTAGTCTATGGCTAAAATCAGAAAGTTCCATCTGTTTTGACGTTTAAGTCCCAGAAGGTTTTCAGCCCTGGCTGTGTTTTTGGGTACTTTCATTTCTGTGGGCTACATGAGCAGAACGTCTACCTTTACAGTACATCAATCTGCTGTCTGATTTTCTCTGATGCCTGGCCAATTAGAGGCACCTTTCTGCCTGGCCTTTCTCAGTGAAGCTCTGCATGAAGCTGACAGTTTCTATTCCTGGAGCTCCTGATCAGGCAGATGCACTAAATGTAATGTACATTCCAGCGTAGCTCTCCATGACAGCGATGGCAGTGCCATTAAAGTCATTTTCAGTGGAGCGGAGCTGTCCTGTAATGTGTACTGTCACGTCTTTGAAAGCTTCCCAAGATGTGCTGTCAACACACTGATGCCAAAGTCCAGAGGGATCTCTCAAAGCCCCCCTGTGTTCGCCTTTAGAGCACGGAAGATGGTTTTCAGAAGTGTATGACAGCTTCGTGTCGCCGTTCTGTCTGTCAGAGCTGTTGTGTGTCTCTGAGGTGGTGTCATTTGACGTGGGCAATTCCTCGAGCTGTGAGATGGGAGGAGCAAACAGCTCCTCTCAGCATAAAGACGGATGCCACTCAGCTGGCTGACAGGACTCCTCGTCTGGTGCTCATCGCTGCCCCCTCACACAGTGAAGAATGAACAGAAACATTCAAGCAGGTTCACAGCTGATCGAGTCTCTGAGTTCAGAACTTCAGAGAGCCTGTAAGTGTGCTCTTGCCAGCCAGTAAGATGGATGAACTGTTTCAACACGTGAATGAAACATACAGTACATCGGTATTTTTGTTCTGTGGTTGGGGAGGACAAAAGAAGGAACTCTGAAAGAGGACCGTGTCCGCCGACCTCAGATGGCTACCCTCACACTCCTCGTCTTTACCTTTGGGGCTTTTCTCTCATGAGAAGTGAACATCCACCAAAGGGCTAAAACATACTTGACAATCTGCCTCTGTGTGATGGCCATCCATTCATACAGCCTCTATTGAATGTTCTGTGGGGCCCACTTAAGAGCCGTTTCACTCAGCGGATTCTCGTATAGTAAAAGCTGATTCCAGTCGCTGCTGTGTTTCTGCCAGCCCATCCTTTTCGTCTTTCTTCCCGACAGCCTGCTTCCATATGCATCAGTGAGCTCCTTACTGCTGATTTTTACCTCTGTGAACATAGCTGTCACAAAGTGCGGGGTCTGATTGTGTCTCCATTTCCCTCATTAGCTGATTGAACCGGTGATGGGAAAACCAGCGAGCGGGGATGACGAGAAGGTGACCTCGCGTAGATCGCTCTGATAGAGGGAGATTTATTAGATATTATGAGGTATCGTTACTCATCCAGAATAGGCATGCAGCCCAGGAAGGAATGAATTTGCTGTCTAAAACGGCCGTCTGTTAATTCGGTAGCCAGAATGGAAGTTTTGTACTTAATTTTCCTGGTTTTAATGATTTAAATGGTTGTGGGGGACGGGGGAATTTTCATGTAAGCGTTTTTCTAAATCGCTGGGAACTGTGTGCACCTGTCTTGCGAACTCAGCAGTATTAATTGACCAGGGTGTCACGGTTGGTTGCTGCTTGACTTGGTAACCATTGAAGCTCTCACTGTGATTTCTTCTCCTTATCCCATGGGTCTTACCTCTACTGTACCATGGCTAAAGGGAGGAATCTTCTCGATGGAGAATTACAGCGCTATAGACCACACCTGCTGCTCTGGGGACTCTAACAGTGTAGAACAGTAAATCGATAGAGGAGGAAAGTCGTCTTTACGATCTGAGTAGCAGTTGGTTGCTCAGCCAAAGATTTAATAGGATTTCTGTTTATGCTAAGTGCATAAGTGCAGTATGCCAGCAAACATAAGAGCCTGCAGGCATTCGCATTCGTTTCCTGGGGTTTTCACAGCTGAGCTGATCTGCCAGTGATTCTCCTTTAGCCTCACTTTCATGACTGCGCGTGAAATCTGCGTCTTCTCCTGGTGGTTCTGCGGGGTCCCTCTAGCTATTCCCCGTTTTCCCCTGCAGCCCAAAAACCAAATGGGCGGCTAAATTGCTCATACTGTAAGTGTGTGTTTGAGCTCTGTGGCATCTCCCCTGTGTTTCTGAAGCTAGACTCCAGGATCCCTGCAGTAATGTACTGGATGAACAGTGTGGGGTGGGTGGAGGGATGGAGGTTTACAGACAGAGGACACATTACTCTGGGCTTAAGAGGACGTGGTGTATTTCCAGTATGCACCAACTGAGAGCAGCAAAATCAGGCATGACGTGAATCTTGCTTAGCACACTTTGGACCCTCAGTTCATCTCCATAGACCGAGGGACCCGAAATGTCAGAGCTCGACGACGGGCCCTTGATATATTTGATGGTCCGGTGCAGTGAAGAGAGGCTGTGAGTCCCACCCAACAGCTGTCAGTGGTATGAATGTAGGAGGCTGGCAGAATGTTAATCAATTACAGAAAAAAACTGTAATAACTGTCTTGCAGTGAAGGTGTAGAGAAGAATCTCCTCAGTAATTAATCAGGCTGTAGTGCTTGAAGAACAGTAACGTCTTTGATTTTCTCCACTCCAGTCGCCACCATAATTCAGCTGGAGCTATAAATAGATCTTGCCAGTGTTTACTTCCTGGTATGTATTCTTCAAAGAGATGGAAGGTGTGTGAGTGGAGAAAAAACATAAAGCCTGAAGATAGACTGGAAGAGCTTCTCACCAGGGCCACGATTGCTGCACGCCAAAGCAGATGTGACCAACTCGGTTAGCTAGTGGTATTTGGATGGCAAGTAAATGGGTTGATGTGTTGCTCAGCAGTTTAGGGATTTGTGCCCGTGTCCAGTAGAGTAATCATATCACCCATGAGAGATGCTGGTTGACCTCGCTGTCATCACTTTGGGCGCAAGGGTCTGCTAAAAATGTCGACGTAAAGAGCATATTACTGTTCTCGGACTCCAGACGGGCCAAAGCCATGTAAGCGTTTCCTCTGGGACCCTAAGGGATACTGATTGTTCATCCTTGTGTAAGCTGATTTCGCTGTGTCATACTGCATAGTGATGATGTCTGTCATCCATGGTCTGACTGCTCGTACTGGTCGGGGCTGTGGGAAGTGATGAATTTGTTACCGGAAAATTCCGCGAGGTTTTTTTTCGGTGTCACTGAACCTTGTGTTCTGTTACTGTTGTTTTTGTGTTCTAGTAGTAAATTTAAAAAATCTAAAGGTACGTACGGAATTGTGTGGCAAACTGTCGGCTGATCAGTTTGTGGCAGTTTAAGTGTGTTGGGGCCTCTGTCTGCCTGCTCAACTAATTGTATTGCAGCAGTTGCTTAGTTGGTGAATTGAGGTCATCGCATGTTTCACTAGAAACTTCTGCATTAGTGAAATTGTAGCTTTGATGTCCAGTTGGGCCGACCTGTTTCCTTACGTGAAGGAATATAGAGATGTACCCCCAGAAGCTGACATTTTTGTTTACAGAGATTAACAGTGGTGGTCAACACAGAGATGCTTCCGTTAAAGTCTGTCATGTTAGAGACGAGTCGAAGGGTGCAGTGAATGCGAGAGCAGAATTTGCTCCCTCTACCCATGGACCTTCCTAATGCTTTAAAGGATGCGGGTGGCTTAATAGCTCTAACTGTGTATTTATATTAGGGCTAATTTAAGGTTCTCCACAACACAACGAAGCAATTGCCAAAGTCTAAAGAGAGGTGTTTTCCATATTCTTTCTGTTCTTGTTTATAGCGGCGTGTGTCATTGACTTTATTTGGGTAATCTGCCATTTGTAACAGCTCAATTGTATTGTCAGGTATAAGGCAGTGTTGGCCAACCGTGCTTCCCATCTCTTTCCAGGTTCGGGATGTTTGAGTTCCTCAGCAACCAGATGCGGGATGAGGCTGGGAAGCTGGACAGCACACGGGGACTGATCTGCGGGCTGGGTGCCGGTGTGGCCGAGGCTGTGGTCGTGGTCTGCCCCATGGAGACCATCAAGGTAGGTCTCCATTTCCCATCTAGTCTCATGGGGTTTTGCACGCCATGTGTCCTGCTGTGCCCAAGGTTTACAAATGTATTCAGACAGTGAGTCTGTAGCACTTCAGTCTTCTGTATTGATGTGTTTCAGATTCTTTAAAAGCTGGATGTTATAAAATAAGCACAATTAATCAGCTGCAAGCGGCAGTGTATTTCCTAGTAGCGTCATAAATTTCTAAATGTAATATCAAATCCACATGTTTATATTGTTAACTACATATCTTTTACCTGGTAATAAATTGTTTTAATATTTTCAGGTTAAATTCATCCACGATCAAACCTCTGCTAATCCTAAATATAGAGGATTCTTTCACGGTGTCAGCGAAATTGTCAGAACTCAAGGTAAGAAACATTAATTCTCCATGTACACACCGCCCTCTGCTGCCTGTGGGAAGTAGTGCTGCTCTCTCTGGCTAAATCTCAAAAAACAATTTTTCATTTTAATTGTCAGAATTCATCACTGGAACACAGATGCCAAAAAATGAAACAGAACTTCAATCAATAATAAATATACATCATAGCAGTCTTTGTTACATGGCATGCTCTGATTGGCTGTGGATGCTGCTTTTCAGGGCTCCGGGGAACCTATCAGGGCCTCACAGCGACCGTACTGAAACAGGGATCCAATCAGGCTATCCGCTTTTTCGTTATGACCTCTCTGAAAAACTGGTACAAAGGTCAGTGTCTACATTTGATGCTGTCAACTTGTGAATGACATTGAAATGTTAACACAGCTGACAGTCAGATGACATCATGAATGTAATTATGTCCTGAATCTTCAGCATTTTAAACCCCTTCAGCTCTGTCACAGAATTCCATATGCTGACTGACTCTGACCTCGATGATAAAATGTCCATTTTTGGTCTGGTCCATTTTCTACCACTGCTGTTACGTGTTCCCTCTAATCACCTGTTTGCCTAGTTTGCTAAGTCATGTCGCATCCTGACCCCCTGCTTTCAGGCGATAACCCCAACAGGACCATGAACCCGGTAGTGACGGGGGTATTTGGCGCTGTTGCCGGAGCTGCCAGTGTGTTTGGCAACACCCCCCTGGACGTCATCAAGACGAGGATGCAGGTAAGATGCCCCCTGGTCTTTAACTCATGGCCGTCAAATCCTGTTCTTTTTTGGTACATCCAAGCGTACTGATTATCAGCAGAAAGAATACTTGTGATGCATACTTCCTTCAGCCTGCTTGGCCGTGTCTGTGAGTTTCAAAAGACCTGACATGATATCTTCTCTGAGCAGGGCCTGGAAGCACACAAGTACAGGAGCACTCTGGACTGTGCTGTCAAGATCATGAAGCACGAAGGGCCGGCCGCGTAAGTGAAAAGTGCCACGTGGAGGACCCTGAGATCAGGACCCATCTATAGACGGTCCAGACTCTGGAACACGGGTGCTTCCTTTCTGGTCAGACTGCTAGACTAATATGCAAGGCGTTTCTTGCTTCTGTTTATGGAGTGATAACTGGGACGTGGTTCAGATGGAACTACTCTTGGGGGGGCTGTAACATGAAGGCTATCTGAATTGCTCAGTCCTGCTGGTTATACAGGTTCCTCGGAATAGTTAATTGAGCCTGGGACTGTTTGCCCATGTTTACGTTCTTGACTGGATCCATTTGGAACGTTGAGTGTTTTTGTACGTGTTGCTTTGTGACGGTCTGTTCTGATGAGTCATTAAAAAGTCAGTCGCAGTATCGTGACTATCTCTACTTCCACGACAAATAAATGCCTTCTTTTTTTTTTTTTTGGTCCCCTATAGATTCTACAAAGGGACAGTTCCCCGTTTGGGTCGTGTGTGCCTTGACGTCGCCATCGTCTTCATCATCTATGAGGAGGTGGTCAAGGTGCTCGACAAGGTGTGGAAGACGGAGTGAGAGGAGGCAGGGAAGCCTGGGTGGGCATCTGAACCTATCACTGTGGCAGGTTAAAAATACTAATTACTAAATGTGCCCTTGGCTGAGGTGATACTGAGTGCATGCTAAAAACTGATGTACCTGATTTTTAGTGACTATTCTGTTATTTAAACTTGTGTCCAGTGACGTATCGCAGCTTCGCTGGACTGTTTACTGTGGCTGGTGTTTGCATCAGCAAAGCCAGTAGTTCAGGTAGTCATCACTAAACCAGGGGTCCAAGTGATTGATTTTTGTGACCAAGGATCTGTGTAATAATTAGACCAAGGATCTGTGTAACTCTAGGTTGTTAATTTAAACTTTTTTTTTTTTTTTTTTTTTTTTAATTTTTATGCTTCCAAAATGATTTCGATCAGACTTCTCATGTCAAAAATACTGGTTAAAACCGTTGGCCTGTATGAAGGGCCTTCCAGTCAAGCTCAGTTACAGTCCTTCAGTCACAGGTGGGCTTCACATCCACTGCTTTCCCACAAGTGAGTGGTTTATTCATTGCCAATTAAAAATGACTCTGTGAAATTGTACTTTAGAGAAGGAGGTTATTAAATTTATGAAATATGAAGGCTGCCGTACTATGTTTACGTAGCCTGCTCTTGAGTCCGATGAGACAGCAAGAACACAGTTAAATTTGGTAACTGTCGCTTGTTTTGTGTTCTGAACAGGACTGACTAATTGGTACATATTTTAGCTGTCATGGGCCTTGATAATCCAACAACTCCCAGTAATTAATATTTATTTTTCAATGTTGACTTAACAGTCGAGGTAAAAAGCAACTGCCAGAAACCCATCGGCTTCATTTTTATGTTGAGATTTTTTTTGTTAATTTTTTCTGACATTTCACATTTGTACCGAACACCAAAAACTTTCATGCCTTTTTTTTATTGGAGTACCTTTAGCTTTACACATGTGCCTGACATCTGGACTTGACAGATATTCATTTGTATTAAGCTAATGTACAGTATATGCGTTGACCTCCATTCTACCTCTTAAGTGGCCTCACCACATTAAAATGGCCTTTTTTCTATTCACCCAAATTATAAATGAGGTATACAGCCAAATATCTATGAATAACAAGTGCTAATACTAGTAATTAAATTCTGCCGTCATTCATAATTAATAAATAGGTGGTGTTTTTTGCATTGTATATCTTGACTAATGTACTGCCTCATTTAATGGCCCCGTTTTTCTTAGACTTCCTGAAAACGTACCTGTTGATGCTTTTAGACGATTGGCTGGCATTGAGGTACCTTGTATGAGCAGAGTTCTCTTCCTGTTCATCAGAGTTCATTGAAGTGTTAAACACGTACCAGGATAATGTGGCCCTCTTTGCGTTTTTTCCTCCACTTTTCTTTCGTTGATTAATGTTCCCACAATGTTGCAGTAATATCACATGGCCGTTACAGGAATGTTACCTGACAGCCAGGATGACGTTCTTCCTTGCGAGATTTCGAGATGACTAAAGTTAGGGCTGACAGGTGTGATAAAAATGGTGGCTGTACCTGCTAATGAGTGGTTGGCTTTGAGGCTACTCAAATTACCCACTGATGATGGATTGATCTGCTAAAATCTCTCCTAGAAACAGATGTGTCCCAGCTAACCATGATTCCCGTTATGGAGTCTACCCATTGCTGTAACACTGTGGCAAAAACATGCTGTCTTAAAGGGGATGTTTCTGCTGGATTTTAAAACTGTAATGCTTGGTTTTGTTTTGTTTTTTTTTAATGCAGTTCATGCTTACTGCCAGTCCGTTCCTCCAGATGCCCTAGCCTCTCTTAAACCACCACCCACTCACAACCATCATGTACTGTCCAGTAAAGGGAGTGGAGGGCACAGAGGCATTATGGGATGGGCTTTTATGGTGTCACTGTATAGGAGCCCTTCTGGACCAAACTTTGGTGGGGTGGGGAGGTGATTATCATCAGCCTTGACCTTCTTCACACCCCAAAGCAGTGTTGCCTCTGTAGTTATGAGCCAAATCTTCTATTTAAAAGCCTTGTCTTTTATAATAATATAATGACTAGTTTAACAAGGGTTCTCAAATGCCCAAGATGCTTTCCCAGTGTGGAGTGATGCACATCAACTAGAAACGGGTCTGCATCTGACCTGTCTGCTGACCTCAGTCAAACATTGCACAGGTGGACTGGGCAGCCTTCAAGGCACCTAGGATCTCTTGTTTGAGCTGTGGCTGTTAAGTGTTGTTCTTTGGCGTGTCATTCCGTCTGTCAACTGTAGACTTTTATTGACTGTTCCTAGTCTAAGTACTTGAGGTGGGTGTCAGAAATATACTGTTATGCCTTCACTTCCGTGCCATAAAGCTATATGATGCAAATCGACCTGTAAATTGTGTGTGTACATTAATAATAACGTCTCACTGCAAATGTTTGGGTATGGTCCCTGTCCTGGAGTGGTTAGGGTGCAGTAGGTTTCCCATGTGACTTATCATGCCGTGAGCCAAACAGCGTGCCTAGATTTGGTTTAGATTATATTTATGAACATCAATGTCAAATGTACGACTAATAAATTATGAAATTTGAAATGGTTGTCGTCTTAATTCCTTTGTTGTGACAGTGAATGAATGATCAAAGACTAGGATTAGCCTTCACACTTGACTTGGGCAAGATGGCCAATGTATTTTTCCAATGTTGATTATGATGTGGATGACAAATGGATGGGATGCTATGAGTTCCACTGCTTAAACTGATAATTACTAGATGTTTTGTTGTTGGCTCTTCATGACTCCATGGACCACAGCACGCCAGGCCGCCCTGTCTTCCACCGCCTCTCGAAGCCTGCCCAAACTCATGTTCATTGCTTCCACTATGCTATCCATCCATCTCATCTTCTGCCGTCCCCTCTTCCTTTTGCCTTCAACCTTTCCCAACATAGGAGTCACTGGAGAAGACGCTAGTCTTCTCAACTAGATGTTTTAGGAAGAAGCAAATCTTAGCTGCTGATCAGTACTACTGAGCGGTCTGCCAGCTGCCCAGTGCTGTCTGATGCTTTCACGTCTTTTGGTTTTTTTCAGTTAATTGTTTGGAGACTTCTTAGTGTTTAGGTTCCCTGATGATCCACCGTCGGCTGCCTTTAACTCCTATGTTGCCTCTTTCCTTCACCTGAATAATTCAGCTTAAGGTCAACTTAGTGACCAAAAAGTGGAATTTCTCAGGTTAGAGAAGAGAGCAGAGAATCATTCCATTGTGGCCCCTGGAAAATGTGTCTGCAATTTCTACTTGAAGTCTGCGTTCTCGTATGTATGCAGAGTGGTCAGCCCCCCACCCATGTTGACTTGAGTCATTCGGTTGCACACTGCATCTTCCAGACAGGCTTCGTGTAGCATTAAAATCTAATTGATCCAATTCTTGTCATACAACACATGCACAATCAATGGAATTTTGGATGGTTGACTGACTACCTACTGGTGTGAAGCCACAGTTTTCGTAATCATCCCAGTGCCCAGTGGTGTCCGTGAAGATGAGGTCTGTTAGCATTATCCTAGTCCCAAATCATATGTCCACAGATGTAATCTTTGACAGTGTGAACTCAGTTTCATCGCAATCTGCAGTAACTTGATATAAAATTGTATTGCGACTCCACAGCAAAAGGAAATCGATTTAAGTAGCTGTAGATAAATTGACATTATTAGCTAATTGTTTTATTAATCACTCATTAAATGTATTTTAACATTTTTGAGACTTCACAGACCATACCTTTGACGATGGGTTTTAATTTAGATAATTAACTTTACTTTTTCCCCCGGCTCCATTTAAATTCCCAAAGCTGGACAGGGAGTTGGTATTTGAGGAGGTTCTGAGTGTCACCGGTACATCATGGGAAAGTGTGGCTGTTTCAGTCGCTGTGGGATTCTGCTCCTGTTTGGGCTTTTCGTCCAGACAGAAGCGGGCTGTGCAGCGAGGGAAAAAGGCACACTTGGTGTCCCGGACGGAATAACCAGTGCAAAGACTTAACGAGGCAAAAATCTGTCTGCTATTGTGATTCATACTGTGAGAAGACCGGGGATTGCTGTGAGGACCACAGGCACGTCTGTCACCTCTCCAGTGAGTGATGGCTGTCACTTTTCAATGTCTGCAATGCATGTGTACAGCAGCCAGGTTATGATCTGGCTGTGTGGCAAGTGACATTAAATGATGTGAAATTGATCACTAATGCAGTACAGTACTGGATCATGCTGTATTTGTGGATTTGCACAAAAAATGGAAATGCCTCTTTTTCTAAAGTTTTTAGAAAGGTTGAAAACTTTTTGCCTCATTGAATTGTCATACTTGTTTCTCAAGTGAGAGATTGTTGCTTTCACAAATGGATGAACGTAAATGCATTTGCTAGGCACGTAACTAGGATGTTTTAAATTATTTCAAGTTTTATGTGACATTCACCCGCTTGCTCTAAATATACACACTAAACATTCATACATGATTGAAATGAAAACTGCTTCTTGAAAGTCAGGATTAATGTCTTTTATGCCCTTGTGAACGGAAGCCATCTTTAGCAGTGCTGAATCTTGGAGCAATTCTGGACAGCCAGTTTGACCCCTTTATAGCTTAGCTGTTTAGACAGCCTTGAGTCATCCCTGACCACCTCATCTTCTGCAGGGAACCAGAAGATAGACACAGATATATAGATCCAGATATAGACATAGTCATCCCTGAGTCATTTTCAAATGAAAGCATTAATGGAAGAGGCCTTAAAATCTCTTTAGGCTGTACTGTATTAGAGGAAGTCTCCCTGAGAAGACGCCCACCACCATACCATAATGCCACCTCATGTGGGCTTGAATTTTTATGTTGTTAATTATTAGCGTGATGTACATTTTAGGCTGAATTTTGTTTTCTGAGCTTTTTGCTGCATCTTGAGATCACACTTTGGATTGCTTTCAATCTTTTGCCAGAATTGCAGATTTACAATAAATGCAAAGAATACAGTGCAAATACAGATTTTACTTCCAGATTTTTCTCCGAGTCGGACCAGATGGCGCACGCTGGACAGCCCTTATGTATGTGGAGCGTACCAGCTGTCGTCCTCTGGTGGCATTCTCTGCCTAGATGCCCGAAGCATTTTTCTGGGTGATACGCCATCTCTTCCTGGATCCCACAGGTGGATGACCCCTGATGGTGTGGTCACACTCTGGGCTTACACAATCTCATGTTTATGTGTGATGGGAAAAAGTGCTGCAAACCTTGAAAAAAATAAATAAAATCAGTCAGAAATCAGGCTGTAAAATTCCTTGAGCCAGAACGTGCCATTTGATTTGTTTATCATAAAGCGTGCTGCTCAGTCCTATTAACAATACCCACCTTTCCCCCAGGTAAGTGTTTCAGGATGTGTGTATTCCTCACTGGGGAAACTGAAGCTCTACCGATTTGTACAGTAATATTGTGGAAAACCAGGTTCTGGCAGGGAGATCCTCCATCACTCCCTGAGTCTTTTTTCAAGCAGCTGATAGCCATCTCGTCTGTGTCCCGCCTGACTTCAAACGATGTGTGGAAAGACTGGACTTTTCACCTTAAGAGCATATCTGTGGCTGGGAAACGATGGTATATTGGTACATCTCTATTACGAAAGCACAGAGTAACACTGAGATTCACCTCACTCTTGATTATTTGCTATCAGAGCCCACAGTCCCCGTGCTGGTCAGGCCTCCTCCTTGATTACGGGGCAGAACTCCAAGCAGCAGCCTAGGGAACGAACTTTGTTCTTCATGTTTACCACGATCATCTGCGGTATTATTTTAAGCAGCATGTTTTAACGTGTAAATTTGACCTGCCTTGGGCATCTAATGTTCTGCTTGCTTATTTACATATTCATTTTTTGTTTGCTTACCAATATGTAGTAATATATTTTATTTTAATTAAACACGACAAAAGGTGTTTTATTCAGCTTCTATAGGCTGCTAACCAAGCAAGCAGCCTAAACAGAATATTTCAAAATGGCTCCACACTAGGGAGGTGCGCTGTGGGAGTACGTTAAATTGGATATATTGTTTCTCTGGCCTATATATGGTCAAATGCAGATGTTTGTGGGAAGGCCGGCCCACTCAACATGTAATTAGATGGACCTAAGAACAGCAGTAACAGAAATTTGGAGCAACTTTTGTCATTTAGGTCTGTGCAGTGTTTTCATTTTAGCAGAAGATGGTTTTTCTTGTTTTAATCTTGTGGAATACCTTGTCTACATTTAGTGGACTTCAAATTTGTAATCCATTAAAATTTCATATTTCCAGAGCAGATTAGCTAACATTGGAGTGTTATTATCCACTTCACTTCTTGGAGCTGGTTGAGATCGTTTGTGCCCCCTAAGTCAGTAATGCAGTGCCTGTTTCAATTTCCCCGACGTCCTGTGGGTCTAATGAATGAGTGGTTGGCAAACCTGCCCTGAATCTCAGGCCCATTAAAATGAACTATAAAGTAACTGCAGATCTTAAGATTCACTCAAACTGGAAACAACATAAGAGAGTGTTTAGAAAGACACTATTTGCCTTGAGGACTTAAAGATTACTTGATGAAGGAGACCCGCGTTCTCCCAGCTTGCCCCATAATTTGTCCCTTTATCCTAGCAGCTGTTGAGTGTGCGTTCAGTTTATTGGGGGGCATGGACTCAGTGCAGCTTCCTGTGTGGTTTGGGCAGCAAGGAATGGACCCACCTGGTCACTGTGCCCCCTCAGAACGGGGGCAGGTCGTGTCCACACCTCAGGCCGCTCTATTGATGGTAGGAAGCTCCTCAGACCTTGTGTGATTTGCTAAGCGTGGATCCCCTCTGAACGCTGTTCACTTTTATCGAATTGTGTGTTGACTTTTGTATTTTTTCACCTGTGATTTGTATAAATCTGTGGCTGATAAAGATCTTCAGGACTCGATTAAACTCATGACATTCAGGCCTGAAGTGTTCAGCTGTACACCTACACCTATGGTAAAACTTTTACTGTAAGAACATTTGATAATTCAATAGTCATATTACACAAAACATTTTTTAAATCACGTAATAATCTAATCTCAGATATTTTCCCTCTTTCTCTGGAAAACGTTAAAAAATGATTAATGATCTCACTCTTACAAAACTAGCCAAAATCCTACCGGATTTGTTTAAAAGACACTTCAAGGGCGCCTGCGACGGCCACACGCGCTCACGGAGGAGGTCAAACAGGCCAGGGCAGGTAGGACACCTGCAGGCTGCCTGAGAAAAACCCTGGGTGTTGCTGGTGTTTATGTTGTCTTAAAAATAACCTGTTGAGGTATGATTATTATTGGTGGGTGTAAGGTGTGTTCACTTTTCATGATGCTGGCAGATGAGAGAATGACACTCCTGTCCCCTTCAGCTACTGCATGTGGCTGTGTGTCATACAGGCCAGTGTCACCTGCCAGGAAGTCCCCTGGACAGCACAGCTGGTGAGGGAGAGGGCCATCTGTGCTGAGTGCCAAAGTGATGCCATGGATGCCACGAGGCGCTGTGTAGGAGATGGCCTGGAGAATATGAGGTGAAATGTCAAGCAGTCACTCTGACTGAGCAGGATAACATCATCCGTCTTCTAAGTACTTATCCTAGCAAGGTTTCCTGGGGGCTGGAGCCTATCCCAGATGACCCAGAGCACAAGACTGGGGTAGACCCTGGGCGGGATGCCAGTCCATCACAGGGTACATCCGACACACACAATTTTACCCTGCATGAAACTGAGAGGCACAAATTGCCTAACAGCGTGAGCCAAGGGTGCCTTTCAGCCTTGAGCCTTACGCTGCACGAGACGGGCTCCTGGCCCTCTGCAACCCTGACCCGCATGGATATTGTCGCATGCTGATATAAGGTACAGTATGTTCTACATATGCTTTCCTTAAATATATCTGACTTGCCTGTCCTGTTACCTCAGAAATCTTTATATCTACCTCTGTTAATGCAGCTGTATTTAAGTATGCAAATTCTTTAGATATACTTTTTACATTATATTTTTTCATCTCTGTAGTATTTATATGAATGCTCCAGTGTTTAATAGGTTGGATCACACACCTTTCCAGAGACTATGCACAACATTAAATTTAATCCTTTTTCACTAAGTACCTGTTTTCCTGTTTTAATGAAGGATTCTGTCTTCATCGTTAGGGCAGACTTCAGCTTGCCCTCTAAAGAAGGACCAAGACCCCAGAATGCTGCTACTTTGTTAACAACAGAAAATTGAAGTCAGTATGTTTCAGCCCACACAGAACTCGACGGGACTCTAAGGTCCTTTGGACCTGCTTCTAAAACAGTCAAGTTTTTAAGAAGCTCCACAAAGTTTTTAAAATCCTTCTCATAAATATTCCGATGGACTGCTGTCCGTGAGGAATGCCAACAGGACACGGCAGGCAGCCCCTGTTCATCTTCATCACCACATGCACGGATCAAAACCCAGGTCGAGGGCACGAAGAGCGATGTGATCGGTAAGTAGGCTCCTCTTGCTCTCCTCACGGCACCACAGATGTCCAAGGTCAACCAGCCACCCACCACCTACGACGTGTTACCATAATACAGAGCAGGGAAAGATTTAAGACCATTACAGATAGACAGCGGGGACTACTGAGTCTGAAAGGCTGGGCATTCCAACCCAGCTTGGCCAATATGGTGGCCGGCGTGCCATTTGCTCACATGAAGACAGCTTCCCAAGCAGAGCTCTGTGGGTTTCCTAAAACCAACAAGGCCATGATCTCAGCTCACTACTGCTTTGGACCGCCTACAAGCAGATTTGGGAACAGGGGTGCAAAGGAAGCGAGAGCAGGTCTTCGCAAAAATCGATGGCCACTCAGGGAATTCTAACGCTGTGCACATAACAACAATAACAAACAGTAACTCTTTAGTAGTCCAACTTAACTAGCTAGTAATTTGCTACACACCTTTATAGCGATCGGTTCAGTGTGGGTAATGAACTTCTGCATGCCATTGTGAACAGTTCGTGTGACCTGGTGTCATGAAGAATGTAGTAACAGTGAGAAATCCCTCAAATGTGCTATCAGTATACTCGCCAGTCGTCTTCTTTTTAAAAGCCATCATGAAAAGGATCATAAGAACATGTCAGTAACGGGATTAACATACCAGAAAAATGTATCACCAGGCTTCAAGTACGCAATACCAACAGGGACCGCATGCACCCTTGACTAAAGCAGAACGCAAAAGTAGGTTTGACTGTCAAACAACGTAAAGAGCTTTGATTTGGGGATTGAGTCAGGTAGTGCTGGGCTAGCGCCTATGCATCACTGCATGCTTCAACCCATTCTACCCATCCAGCACTGCATGCTTCAACCCATTCTACCCATCCAGCACTGCATGCTTCATCCCATTCTACCCATCCAGCACTGCATGCTTCAACCCATTCTACCCATCCAGCACTGCATGCTTCATCCATGCCCCATGTGGCTATGCTTATATGTCAACACAATTCAAGTGTTCAGTTTCCCATTTTTATGTGTTGTACTCATAATGTTAAAATCCACAATTGTCATGGTCTGTCTAAAATTTCAAATAGGTTGTAAAAAAAAAAATAAAAATGCTAAGATGTGAAACGCTACCAAAAAAGGCTGCCATAAACAGGTACTTCCACCCTAATTAACCGCAGAGCTCCCATATTGAAATTATTTTTGAATAACGCCATCTACTGGCACTATGATGTACAGCCGTGACATACTCTAAAGCAGTGTTGCTGAATAGCTGGGCAACAGCATGGAAGTCAGTGCCCTCTAGTGGTCGGCAGAGTTAAAACGAAAACTAGATCTGCCTTGGGGGTGAAAAGCTAGTAAACCCCAACTCTAAACCAAACTCACTACAGGTTAGTCAATTGCACTCAAGCTTAATACTTTATTTAATTTTATTCCAGTTACAATGAACAGAATCTTTGCAGTTTTCATCTTTTTTGTAAAACATCGGACGCAGCTCCTTTCTAGGCAACCATAACATATGGAGAGTAAAGGCAATGGCAGTTTATGGTTAATACGTCACTTTTCAGCTCACCGAGTCCGTTGCCAAAGTAAGAAAGAGTAATGCTCTGCTAAAGTGTGTATAGCAATACATATTAGAAAATGCTACAGGGAAGCATATGACTAAGGCAAAGAGCGATACTACGTTTCACGAATGTTCGTTCTGTTTCACATTAAATTGATCTTGAATTGAAGTGTTCTGCACAGGGTCAAATTATGACTAATAATGCCGACTGACAGCAGGCACCATCAAAAACGATCATCATTTTACATTTCGGTCATCATCATTTAGACGTCCACAGAAGAAACTTCAATGACAGCCACTCAATATAAAACCCCATCTCTACCTGCTCATGATTATGAACAATTCTGAAAATTACTGCTCAAGACCTGAATGTAAAATGATACATTTATGAAGTATAGGACACGATTCAGAAACAGCCTGCTTTATTAAGATCAAAAAAAAAAAAATCTGTAGAATTCCATGTTGCTCCAGATGAACAGTCAACTTATTTAAGGTTTTTAATTTGCTGGTTTGTGGCTTTTATCTTACTATCCATTCTGTCCACTTTGCCTAGCAGGCTGTCTATTGAGGTATCCTGATCCTCGATTTCAGACTGAAGTCCAAGTCCCAGATTCTTCAGTCGACTGAGACCCACACCCATCTCATCTGGTGGGAGAGCAAACAAACAACTTCAGAAATTCAATTTATTTTCTTTCCCCAGATCTGTGTGTGCACACACACACACACACACACACACGTGTGGACTCCATGTTTGTCTGGTTTCTTCCCACATCTTTGGACTAATGATGATAAAATACCAGACTACCAAAACCAGAGTAGCCAGTGGAAACCCACAGGCTCATAGCTAGGAATTCTAGGCTGCCTGACGGCCTAACATATACACCTGTGGGCAGCACACATTTCTGATAGCGACGACCCCCAATAATCATCACCACTTTTCACCCCACTAATAACAGGCCTTCAGGGAGACCATCCTAGAATTGAAACCCATAACCTCGATGCTGTAAAAGCAACACCACCCCCTACTGGGCAAATACATATTACACATTTTCTGTCTAAATAGTGCAGAATTAACAACTTGAACATTTTCCCAACTCCATTAAACCTGGGACAAATACAACATTCTATTCTGTCAAAGATGTCACCTAAATTGTCATCCAGCTGTTGGTGGATTGCTTGTAAGTACTGGTTCTTGGGGTAACCATTCTGGCTGGACGTGGATTCTTCTGAAGAGTCCGCATAAGCTCCAAACCCTTGGGTACAAATCAAAAGTTCACAAGGCTGATGAAAAAAGGTCTCACTAACATTAAAGCACAAATGCAGGACTGGCCAAGCAGAAGCTACTCCTACCCGATGTGTTCAGTTTCCTCAAGTTAGGGTGGCTCTCTTCATATTTGTCTTGCTGCCCTTTGCTCTGACTGAGCGCATCCTGCAACCTGGCGAAAAGACAGATCATGTCAGAGGAGACTTTTGTCCTCTCTGTTACAGACCCAGTCTAGGATTGAGGTCATACAGAATGGCGTGACGTGATGGAAGGTGAAAAGCGGGACAACAGGACAGTATAGGTAAAGATGAGTGTATTTACAATAAGTGGGGAAAAAAAAAAGAAAAAAAAACAACACACCAGTGGACAGACATCAGGAGTGACCGAGGCCAAAATGACAAACAAAATGTTTCTAACCACAACTTCCCTATCCTATAAACATAAACGAAAAGAGAAAAGATGACCCGGACTGTATCAAAAAGTGTACAAAACGATTAAAATGGCAGGCACTCTGTACACACGCACACAGAATGGACGCTGAAGCTGGAACGTTTCCTGAGACGTACACACACAACGATACAACGGCACGTAACACCTTACGCAAAGAAAATCTCATCTCATTACTATCGGCAATTATTAAAATATCATTCGAGTTTGGCATGCATTTAAAATTTGTAGAAATTGTAGCTAAAACAGTGAGCAGCCCCAGCGAAGACACACCACTGAGGAAGACGTCAAAAAAAGCCATACTTGCTGCTGGGCTGATGAACCGGCTGCTCGGGGGCCGCTTTGGGCTCTGGCTTAGCTTTGAAGTAGTTGGTGATGCCCCCCCAGACACTCTTAATGCTTCTTATGTGCCTCTGGCTAGTCTTCAGGTCCTCCTCCATACTGTCCACCATTCTCTCTGTCCTTTTCAAAGACTCACCTTGCCGCTGAAGCTCCTGGACAGGGCAGTACACACGTGTTTACTTACATCATGTTAGGAAAACCAGCAGTACTGAAGCCCACCTCCGCGGTGTCTACTCAGTCATCAAAGGGGGGGAGTACTGAAGCCCACCTCCGCGGCGTCTACTCAGTCATCAAAGGGGGGGAGTACTGAAGCCCACCTCCGCGGCGTCTATGCCCATCTTTTCCGACTCGTAAATGAGTCTTAATGAACGCTGGCTGCTGTCCACTGCCGACCGCCCTGATTTCATCACTTCTTGCCGCAGGTACTTGTGACGCCGCTCGGCTTCACTCAGGAGGCCGTCTTCGGACTCTTCAGAGCCGCCACCGCGACCCGAATCCCGGACCCCGTTTTCGTCGTCGTCGTCGTCATCGGCGAATGGATTGTGGGTCTTGGGATAGGCCGACATTCCTTTAGAGGAGATACGTTAAGCCGCCGCTTAGCAGCACGGTTCCGTAAATTATATTATTTTACTACGAGACGATTCTACTCTGGATCTCTGATGGTAAGACAGCGGAACAACACACACGCAGCTCGAATAACGGCGAACGAATCCGTAAAGCCGAACTCACAAGCCCATAAGATTGACAACGAATGACAGATACATACAACAGAGATGTATATATAAATGTAGTCGAAATTACTGACCCGTTTATGAGGGTGTTCCGAACGCATACACGACTTCTTCCTGTCTCGTCGTGATGACGCCACCCTGGGCGACGTCACGTGACAAGGCCGCACGTAAATAAGAGGCGTTGCATCAGAGACACGCCACTGCTGATTGGCCGTACGTATGTAAGAGGCGTTGCATCAGAGACACGCCACTGCTGATTGGCCGTACGTATGTAAGAGGCGTTGCATCAGAGACACGCCACTGCTGATTGGCCGTACGTATGTAAGAGGCGTTGCATCAGAGACACGCC
>JAACJT020022873.1:0-29303 GCA_009936485.2 Gymnarchus niloticus | reverse complement strand
TAAAAACTGGCTTCTTCGCAAACCTCTTTTTGTTCATGGAGGTAGTGCGTATCGGGTCGAAACAAGCACTCTGCCGGGTTCTGTACAAAAACAGCAAGCATACAGACACACCTTCTCCCAGACCAGGGTCCATCCTTTCAAGGTCCACTGCGCGGTGTTTGGAGACACACCAAATGCCAGACAATGTAAACAAGGCAAAAAGAGATTTACGCCTTCTGATAAACGACAGGAGAGCGCGGAGAGGACATCTAATTACATTTATGAGCTTATCTGGAGGGCCAGGAATGAATTCTAAACACGACGCGGCAAGCAATTGACATTCAGGCGGCTTTCCTGAAAGTCTCCGCTTAGAGAGTGAGAGGTAAGGGTATGAGGGTGAGGATGGAGAACAGAAAGGCAATAATAGGGCTCGGTAAAGCAGGGAAGTAGACAGGCAGGAGCTGACAGTGGAGAGGAGAAAGTAGACGCCAGAGAGAGGCCAGCTAATAATATCGCTGGCTTCATTCGGCGCCTGTCCATGCCTTTCTCCTCAGCAGATGGCCACCTTCCAGTTCCACTTCTGTGTTCAGTCACACACTCACCTGCATCTGTTTCACACACACGTACAGTACGTTTGCACCCACCGATATGCGCGACATGCAAATACGGAATAGCTGGAGAGGATGATGTTTTCTGGTTCTTCTGGAGAGGATCTTTCAGCCTGCCAGGAGATAAAGGCCCTGCGGTACGTCAGGCAAGTTTATCAAAGGGCCTAACAGGGAGGGAAAAGCTGTTCTTCATCTGCCTCAAACTGCTACCTGAAAAGACCTGTAACCTTCTTTCTGTGCATCAAACTCAGGCCACGTAGTAAGGCCTTCACCAGCATGGAGCACCAATACACTTGGGAGGAATAAACAATCAAGGAAAAAAGTGTAAAGAGCCTCTGTCACGTGTTCTGCCATTTGGTGCTGTTGCCAAAGGCTGCAGAGTCAAATGACATCAGCTGGCTCTCCGTAGAACCGCTAATACCATACATGCGTGTAAGTAGAATGCAAGGGGTATCACTCTACAAAATAACCTCTCACAGACACAGGAGCAAAGATGAAAAAGCACGTTAATTCATTCGCCCCTAAATTTTGTATCTATAAATGAGGTGGTGTGTAGCTCAGCGGTTCAGTGGCTTTGCTTGTGTACAGAAAGCTTTCGGTTTGAATCTTGGTACTGGCAAAGTAATCATATCACCATTGGACCCTTGAGGAGGGTCCATAACCTCAAATGTTCTAAGGATGCTGGCTGACCATGTTGCTTTGGACGGAAGCTTCTACTAAATAAATTACTTGTAAATTTGTAGTAAGCATGCATTTCAGTTAACACCAATAGATGGGGGGGGGGTGAAAGCTAATTATGTAATGATTAATGACACTGAAATCATTTGCTTTGATTCACAACCATATGCTCAATCTGGATAGTCCTGCAGTCTCATCACCCTCGTGATTTTGTTTTCTCCTTACCAAAGCAGTATGCTGCACCCTGGGGGGTAGAAGAAGGTCTTGGTGGGGGGATGGGGTGTGGTGTATTTTTATCATGACTTACTTTAACCAATAACCAGCTGCTGGGTCACACGTCCAGTCCCTTAAGCAGCATGCCACCTTTTGACATATACCAAGCAATGCCTCCAGCCCCTGCAATGGGCACCCAGAACACCGGTCCATAACCATAAAATGCCTGGGTCACAGCAGAATGCAACATCACTGAGACAGTTTAACGGTGGAATCTCGTAATGCCGGCACAGCACACAACGTCCCTCTCCTCGTCCAGGACGGGGCTCATTGCTATGGAAGTGATGCGTCCAGACGGTCCCGTCAGCGAGGTAATTAAGTCAGCCTTGTGCTTCACATGAGCAGATTGTTTGCAGTTGCAGTTTCAGTCATCCACAGCCTCAGGCAAGACGAGAAAGCTGTAGGGGTTGTCGAACTAAAGCCTCGCACACCAAGAGAGAAGGAAAACACATATTATATAAGAATTGGCCTCATTTATTCTATAAAATATATAATGTTTGTTAAGTTAGTTCTGTGCTGGGCTTCACCTCAAGTGTCTCTTGACCCTGGTCCCCAACGCTATAAGTAGTGCTTTCAATAAATGACTGAAGGTTTGCCTAGAGGGAACCCAGTCGCTGGGGGTTCTCAAAGAGGAGTCAGGGATGACCAAAGGGCCCTGGTTGACCTATGACATGGGTGCACCCTCACTGCCCCGCTCTCCAGGAATCGTGACAGCTCTTGGGCTGGGGCTGTCTCGTGTCACCATGACATTGTCATGGCACAGTGACTCCCCATTGAGACCAAGCACACAGTACAGCCAACACAGGATGCTACGATGAAGACCTGTGATGACCTGTTGCCTTGCCTTGAGGTACTTACTGCTTATCTAGGCTTTCCACCAGGGTTTTCTATACATCACAGCCCTTGTGCTTGTAAATTAGTAATGAAGCTGGGAATGCTAATACAATTGATATGAAAACTAACATGAAGCAAAGCTTAGAAAATCAATATTTTACCTTATAATTATGCATTTTAATATTTATGGGTTATAAGTAATTCATTCGCTATTTTTTATGTGATCTGGAACATATCTTGAGGTACAGAGCACAAGCTACAGCAAGATAAGAGACTTGCCTACCACAGGACACTTACAAGCCAAGGTCAAGTACAATTTAGGGTCACAGATTAACCGGGATAGCATGGACTTGGAGAGAAAACTGGAGTACCCTGAATACACCTGTTTACACATGCAAAACCTGCTCATGCCGAGCTGGGACCAGTTTGACACTCACAGCCCTGCGGGTGCAACTTAACAACCAGAGTAACAATAATTTTCATTTTCAGACCGAGTTGTTCCTTTAGACTGACACTGGGAAATGGAACGTGCTCACAGCCTCGACAGACACAGCCGCTGTCAAGACGATCGATCCTATCATGAAAGGTACCGTGTGATTGGCTCGCCCGAAAGCTTCACTTATGGTTTCATGAGGCTCAACTAAAATGCATAAAAATACACACACAACTGTTAGATAAAATATCAGTAGTTTAAGCTCAAGGATTATTTACAAATAATGTCATTTAAAATCAACTTATTAACGGAAACTGCTGCCAGATTCAGGATGAAGACATCCATCATCCTTCAATATGGTCTAACATCATACAACAAAACCACTGCGAGATACAATAACGTGTAGGGGAGTCCCAGCCCCCCAGGAAGTAAATGCAAATATGGGAACATGTTCTTTACCATAGGATCCAGCCCCCCCATCCCTGAATAGGATTAAGCCTTTTGGAAGATGGATGGATGGATGGATGGATGGATGGATGGATGGATGGATGGATGGATGTTCTTTACCCTCAGCTCCCTGACAATCTTGCCCCTAAAGGGCATATTTTTTTCTGCCAACCGGCCCCCTCCACCTCATCATTTCTGTGTGTAGTGATGTTACACTTTTGTATGCAGTTGGGTGTCCCTTTGAGATCTGTCTGTCAGTCTTACTGTCTGTCCGTCCGCTTATCCATCTGCCCATGTGTCCATCTGTCTCCCTATTGGTCCGTCTGTATATCTACATTATACCGATGTGTAAAATCAAAGGAGTACTCAAAGCCAAGGCTCATAGGGCCTTTGGTGGTTATGGTGGCAGGCTCACGATTGCGTTTTCACCATTCAGAAATAGATCAAGTTGGAAATATTTCTTGAGAAGTTTTTCAAGTCATGAAAAATGACATTGAAGCTTTTCTGATTCCCCCTTTCCTCAATGGAGTTATAGAGTCCCTGATCTGTCCCCACAACAGGGACAAAGAGAAGAGGGGAGTGGAGGGAGAGCCAGTGGAGGGTCCCCGACGGTGGACTAAGCTTCAGCATCAGCAATGACGTGCTACAGCACTGACGATGTGGCTTGTATTCACTACGCTGGAAGTTATCAAACAACCTTCTGAGCAGGAAGGAGAGCATGACTGAGCGGAGTTACTTAGTCATGGCTTAGGTCAAGAATTTGGACAAGGATGGAGCAACGACGGGTTGTTCTGCTAACGCATCACATGGGGAGCGCCGGAGGCTACTGACATGCCGCTGGAACAACCGCCCTGGTCTGGCCTGCTCCCTCCCACAAGCCCAAAGCTCCTGGGACATGTACTAACACCTCAGGTCAGCAGCCCGGAGTAAAATAAAAGATGAATCATTTGGTGAACTTACAAATCAGCTGGCGAAGGATCCATACTCCCGAGACAAGTGCCAGGAGAGAATGCATCATCTCGCTAATTGTTTTCAATTGTCCACATGACCATGCATCGTGGCCTCCTGCCTGGGCATTGTTCCTCTATCCCAATGGGTACAGCAATAATTACCCAGTCGAGAATGAAGTGTCCGTCATTCATTAGATCTCGTTTTTGGTTGGCGTGTTTGCTGTCACAGATTACAATGTAACTGTCATTCATTAAGACTAACCGGCTGAGAACAGACATCTTGAACTGAGATCACACCTTTAAAGTGCTCGGCTAAGGAGTTTGGTGTGAGCCTTATATTTTCGGCAAAATCCGAAACACCTTAATGCCGAATAATAGAACTCAAATATAGTAAAAAATTCAAATCATTTCTTGGAAAATAAGCTTCGGAGAAAGAAACACTTCTATCCCCTATAGAATCATTTTTTTTTTACCTCAAAAATCCTAACAGTCTCAAAGGACCTGAATGGATTTATTTTTTGGTTCCAGGTTTCTAGCTCTGCATTTTACCATAAAAGCACAACATGAGCACAGAACGGCCCTGACATACAGAAAGGAAGGTTTCAGACTAGTAATAAACACAAGGTCACGTCTTTGCCAGAGTATTATCCATCCCCCATGTCAGAACTTACATCTTCAGCGTATCCAGTCTCCTCACCAGTCTACTGTGCACCTCCCCAATAACTGTAGATTCATTTGATTTGTCCTCATCGTATAGACAACATCTTGATGATTGGACAGCTCTGGGCAGTAAAACAGACATTTGTCATAGCCCTATGTTTTATCCTAGTCCTTATTATGTAGTGTAAATGCACAAAGCATATTTCATTCTTTCGTTCCGACCCTGACGCAAAACAACGACCAACTAACGGCAACTGTCATAAGAAAACGTTAAATCGCCAGTGTCTGGTTCTACTAAAGAATCCAACATTTTGCTCGTGTCCACTTCACTGATTCAAATTCTTTATTGATTGAAAAAAAGAAACATGCAGGTAAAGATTAGCGTGAGCCGCACCTTCCTCTCTGATGTTAAGCCAGGACTAATCCCCTAGGACCTCATACACTTCTGTGGTGGATCTCCATGTTGTAGCTTAAGCCTAGCTTAAAGGGGTTCTGATTCTTAAAAAGAGGGGCTCTCTCATCTCCACTAGTACCTTCAGTGCGAAACCCAAACCAAACGCAACTTAAACACAGCCGCTGCTTAATTGCGGCATCACCGTCAAAAGAGGCTTTGTGAAAACTGGGGCAATGGCATTAATTACTGCCTTATTTAACCAAATGGGGTGTCGGTCTAACCAAACTGAGATTGACAGTGCTGGATCACCGCATCCATTTGCCTTGATTTTCCCCATCATTACCAATAAACACGGTGGCAGTAGGGCAGAGCAATTAAAATGCACATGCCCCATTTACCAGACACTTCAGGCAGAAATTTTTGAGTCATGTTACAGACGTTGTTCCGTCCCCAACCAAAAATATAACTGGAGGTGATCTTGCCATTCACACAATATACTGACTATATACCGGTCGACGGATATAAAAATATATAACTTTTGTCTGATGGAATGTTAATTCTCCATGTAAACATGCTGACCTTGTATCGCTGTTGGGACTCCCTTCAGAGGAGATGAAACAGCAACATGATGTTTAATGTTATGATTGCGACAAATTTTGCTGATTCAGCAAACCCCAGGGTGCGAGAGATGGGGTGTGATATGAACTGCAGTGTTTTTAGAAAGAGAGATCAAACAGAAGCCCCTTCACCATCTCAGCCTGCATGGAGCCAAAGTTGGATGAAGGCCTGATGTCTTGGCACTGCTCTCTCTGTCTCCGTCTTTCTGTCTCCATGACTTGTAATCCATGCCAACGGAGTCTTATTTTCAGAGCAGGCTTATTTATATTTGACTTTTGCTCCAGAAGAAACTGACCAAACATCAGACCATATGATTGAGGTCATGAGCCTTCCAATTATTTTTATTGTTTGCTTTTACCAGATGGCTCCATGAAGATCTGATGACCTTAATGGGAAACAAACACAGAAGAACACAGTTGACACTGAAGTGTTCTACAAGCTGACCTCCTCTTGTACACCCTGGGATTTTCGCCTCATTGTCTGAAAGCACCACACTAAAGACAAAGGGTGATGACGTAATGCAGAGATCTTCCACCTCTGTATTACACCGATGTGGGAGTGTTGTCCAAGAATTATGTCTCCCTGCGTTCGTCCAGAAGACCAGTCAGACTGGGCACACCAGCCAGCCTTCCCTGAGACCAGCATTAGTCAGGGAGTTAGCTCGACTATGACAGCATCCCTCAGATCTGCTTCCACACTAGGAGACAAGTCATGCCGCATATAGTAATTTGATAAGCTGATGTGTGGCAGACTGAACTGTAAAGATTAAGATATAAAAGATTTTATATGGCCTCTGTTGCCGTTGTGGCAGTGCTTCTCAGCACATCCATATCTTTTTCTATTACAGAATACTGGAATACCGATTTTCAGGATTTAAAATGAATTTACCCCAAACAGAGTTCATGGGTCAATTAACAGATCCGGTGAGCGGCCCGCTGTTTTTGATGAGCTGACAGTTGGTAGATTCAGACTGAATCTTAGACTTGGCTGTGGACCACGTCTGTCGAGGCAGAAGACGGAAAGTTGGCACGCCTTGAAGTGGGGATGAGGCAGGGCAGAGAAGTGTTAGGGACGACCAGACAGGCCAGCGTGCGAGAGCTGCGCAATCTCCGCTCTGATCGATGGGAGATAAGGAGATCCACGTACAGATACCAATCTTTGCTCCTCTTTGCCATATTAAGTATTCCCAGCCCCCGTAATTGCTAAATGTCCAGCCCCATGGCCTCGAGGCTGCTCGTTCAGCTCATTGGACTAATTAAGACTGTAATGAAAAGCCGGAGAACCACTGAGTGCATTTGAGGGAAGAGAATCATCTACTGCTGCTTATATGGGAAGACTGGCAGGGACGGGTGTTCCCACCTCTTGAGGCGTGGCCGTACCTGATTGGTGGCAGAGCTGTGGATCAGACAGGAACATGAGCTAACGGACAGTTCGACTGCCCTACCCTGGCTCCTCCTGTCTTTTCACTAACTTGATATCATGTTTGTCCATTTAAGGCAATCCACAAAACAAGATGAATTTTTTCACTTATTGTTATCGTTGGATTTTAAAGGCCTAAAAATTTGATCTGAGTCCAATTAACTCTCAGGAAGGAGCCACCTTAAGAGAATTTTTTTTCTATTGTGGAGCTGTGATAACCCATGGGTACGACGACCATTCCTGTGGTGTAGTAGGGTGGGGTGTTTACAGGGTGTCCCCCACATCTCACTGAGTCCTCCGCCAACGCTACCAGAGGATTGGCCTGCCGGCAGATGGGCCGTGTGGCACTCTGGCTTTCTGTTTGTGGAGGGGGGCAAAACAAAAAATAATGGACCAAGGACCTTGTTCGTGTCTGGGTATCCAATTAGCAGCCTGTCAACCTGAACCAGCCATCGGATAATCAAAGGGATGCAGGAGCAAAGGGTTGGTGGAGGTTGGGGGTGGAGGGGGCACATTCACTTTTGGGGTGACGGTTCTCAGCCTTGTGCTGGCGAGATTCAGTCTGATCTTCAGAGTCGTCCTTTGATCAAGTTTCCCCTTTTCTTTGCAGTACGTGTCTGTTGTCCCTCCATGTTTAGGGGAAAGATGAGCAGAGATTATGGGGGGAGGGATTTGGTGGGTGTTAAAATCCTGGCAGCTATTTCTAGGACGAAATTATGCCAATGGAATACTAAAGAAGATACTGCTGATTACAAATGGTCATCTCAAAACAGAAAAAGCACGGTAATCTTGTGCACAGGGGAAACATGAGACCTAGAAAGTTCTCCATTTTCTAAAAACTGTCGCCAATGGAAGCAATATGTGAGTAGTGACCAATCTGATCAATCGAAAGTAAGCTTGATGGTTGGGCATTATTATTTGAACCTTGAAAGCCAGATATACATTCTTGCTTGGGGGCAGTGTGAGGCTCGCTTAACCTCAGTTGAGATCCCCATAACTTGCTATGGAAAACAAGATGTAACATGGAAAAAGTACCAAACTTCCCTATGGCAATGAATAAAAAATGACTATTGTATTGCCACCCACACTTACCTGTAAACAAAAAGCACACTCCCCCGTCCCCGTAAAATATCTGCACGATGCTGTGGCAGACGCTGGAGATGGCGGCAAATTAGTGCAACATGTGTTCTGTCAAACCTTGACAGTTTGGAGGCATCCGAGACGCCTGTCAAACTGAAACTCCGTGCTGTGTAAATAAACATATTGAGGAACTAATTGTGTCCTTTATGAATGTAAATTTAATCCAAGGCTAAATCAATCTCTAATCGTTCCGCTTGAAAATGATTAATTAATTGGCTTTTAAGGTTTCAGCTCGAGTTTCATTTACAATGGACAAGTAGACATCTGTTGGTCTCTATTAGCCAAGTCCACTATCGGCTGACGTGGGCAGAAACACAAAGGCAAGTTAGGAACGGTTCCACAGACATCCGGGTGACGGGCGAGGGGACTTGTCTTCAGCCTGGCACCGGAGACACACAGCGATGCCCTTAGTCACTTAGCACTGATCGTCGAACCTTCACTGGGTCAGTCATAATGGGTATCCTGCTGCTGCCTGAATCAGACAGTGGGGTGCCAAGGTACAGAGTCGCTAAGCTGAACTAATATGGCTTTCACACGCAGGGACTTCAGTCTCTCCCCGGAGTGCCAACGTAACTCATTGCTTTTGGGACATTAGTGCAGTAAGCCCACCCCCAATCCTATGCTGTCACTGTCAGACCACATTAGGCGCCCGTCTGATTTAGACCCCCCCCCGGGGATGTTCCCCGCCCAGAAGAAAGGGTCACATCTGCCACCATGCTGCCAGAAACACACCCAGCGCACAGTGCTACACCTCAAGACTCCCCCCATTTCCTGCTCCTTTGCCCTCAGGTAAATTTCCCTACCCAGTTATGCCTGCCTGTGTGTGTCGCTCAGTTGACTCAGATAGGCTGACGCAGGCAAGACTGCAGGTTCCGGCCCTCCCTTGCCCCCCTGTCCTGGTACGTTCCGGAAAACAAGCACAGCATTTTGTGCCAAGCGGATCCGAGGAGGAACTTAGGTAGTTGGTTTAATATACCACAGTCCCTCTTTGGATAGACAGCCTGCTTTGAAGTGATTGGTTTCTGTCTCTGTTTGAGCCCCTCAGACTGGATCACCAACTGAAAAACTTAGGCTTAAAGGTATTCTAGCGCTCGTGAAACCCAGGTATACGTTTCAAATACCTTTTTATTACACTTGCCACACTCAGGTGGCAGACGACCAAATAAGTAGGGCAATAGGTGACTGAAATATTAAAGATGTAACACGCGTAAGGTGTGACGTTTTTTGGTTAATATCTTGCTCCTGCATGTTAAACAGCCTCTTTTTTGACTTCTTCAAACACGTAGATGAAGCCAGCATCTCTTGTATTAGTACGTGGTGGTGGCTCCACTTCGGACAGTTGCTGGAGGTTCACAGCGCCCCCACCTGTGCAACAAGTAACACGCAAGTCAGAATCTGGTCGCGGAGCTCAATATCCAGAAACCCAGATCGCTAAACCGGTATAGATAGTCAGGTTGAGGTTGATCTGGCCCAAAAGGAGCATTAGGGACTATCTAAAGTCAAAGGACAAGAAAACAAGCAAAAGGTCACGCATTACAGAATCTACAATCAACAACAACAGCCGAGAGCCAATACGAGTTCAGGGTACGGCAGATGATTGTTATTCCGCGTCTACGAGCGTGACGTTTGCGAGGGCGTGACAGTGCCAAGTCCATGCTGCCTGCTGGGATATTGTTTGCGCATCGAAGACACTCATCTCATCTGAAACGTTCCTCCACACGTATGAGTTATTGAAGCTCAACGCGCCATCAATCTTTTTCGGTGCATGTAATAGCTTCTTAAGGTGTTTGCTGGAATCCTGCTAGTTATGAATCCATTTTCTCAATCGGGTAACCACTGACAGCATTACCTTTAGGAACATTTCAGTGAGAATCACTATATTACATTCAGCTGGATGATCAAGGGAGATGTGTCAGTTAACTGCCTTCATTAAGAAGGCTCTATAGGGGTCTGAACTAGTACCAAGTCCAGTTCCCTAACCATGACACGGCAGTAAATGTATTTAGGATTCTGCACAAAGCTTCTAACCTATTAGAAGATCTTTTAACCACTTATCCTGTCAGGGTGGCCTGGAATCTAATGCAGGCAACACAAGACTCTGGTACACCCTGGATTTGATGCCAGTCCATCCCAGGACACAAGACTCTGGTACACCCTGGATTTGATGCCAGTCCATCCCAGGATACAAGACTCTGGTACACCCTGGATTTGATGCCAGTCCATCCCAGGACACAAGGCTCTGGTACACCCTGAATTTGATGCCAGTTCATCCCAGGACACAAGGTTCTGCTACACCCTGAATTTGATGCCAGTCCATCCCAGGACACAAGACTCTGGTACACCCTGGATTTGATGCCAGTTCGTCTCAGGACACATGCACTATAAAGAATTTATAATCCCCAGACAAGCTAGCTGGATCTCTTTGAGCTTCTGGAAGAAACCCAGGAGACAAGGGGAGAACCCTCAAGTTCCACACCCTCAGAGGAGAAGTGGGATTTGAATCCTCAGCTCAGGAGGTGTCAGATGATGTTGCCAACCACTTAACAATGGTACCCCCTCAAGTAAGATGACATCATCCCACAGAACACAACACATGAGCAGCAACTTCTCTTTGAGTGTGTGCAGGTGTAACAGACATGCCGCAGAGACCGCTGGGTAACTGCGAATTCTTTATGGACCGATAGACTGGGCTGGAGCAACCCGGTCTGAATTCAAGCTGACTTCGAAATGTGGAAGACCAAGACTTCCGACCTCTCGCGAGTCGCAAGACAAATCACAGATGCTGCCAGAATTGACGTGGGGGAAAGTACATAAATGGCCTCTCATGCACATCATGACATCAGCTGATGCAGGAGAGAGACAGCTTGGCGGGGGCAGGGTGCTCACACCTGCTGGAGGCGGCCGGCGAATCCTCCCAGTGGCCCCAGTGAGAGACCTTCCCGCTGAAAAGAACCACCCCCAAACGAAGCAACACTCGCTGGATCAAAAGTCACGCACACGGCTAAACCAAAGCCGCCGCTACGAGATCCAGACCCACCTGCTAGGAAGCCGCCGTGGCATTTCCCCTGTGACCTGGGAGTCATCAGCATATGGCCAAAGGACATTTACCATCCCCTTTAGCTGAGGACATGCTCATGGGGGAATCAAAAAACTGAGCTTGGTGACCTCCTGGCAACAGCTCAATCTGGCTCAAAAAAACAAGCAGAATTAAAAACAGATAAAAATCATCACCAGCCATTATGGTGAGTCACATTGCGAGGCTAGAAGATAAAGAGATCATTCCAGACACTCTGCGACACAAGCTAAACAATCCTGAGCTTACATGCCTAAATAAACTTAGCCTAATCATAAACTCAGATGAAAAGGCCTGCTTACACACTGGGCTTTTTCACATGCGGTGCTTTTCAACAGGAAATATGGAAATGTGTCAGTTAACTACCTTCCTCAAGCTATATTCATTATCTGTCCATCCATCTTCTAACCACTTATCCTGGGCAACACAATATCTATCACATGGTTAAGCACGCAAGTGTGTAAATGTATGTATGCCGGCCTGGGCAGCGAATGGACCGGAGGGTCGCACCGTAACATCAGCCAGGGAGGTTGAGCACGAGCCGGTCTCTGACCCAGCTGATGTGATTACAGCCAGGGTCCATTTCATGGAAACAGCAGCAGGCGCGCTCATAATCCTCATTTTTCAAGCTGTTTTTCTCCATAGGAAACCAATTTACCTTCCCGCAACCGGTGGCAGTGAAACGAAGAGTCACAGTGTGTTCCCACATGGGGCTCGTGTTACCGGTCCGTGAGGCCTTTTTGCGATTCTCTGCAGAAGCACCAGCGGCAAATGTGTGCTTCGATGGTTCACTGCTCCGCCAAGGCCTGCAGGCCCCACGGTAGTAGCCAGTTACCTGTCATACCACAGAAGTCTCTTTCTTTCATCTCAGGCAAACTCTGTTGGTAGAATTTGTTCTCACAAAAATGAAAATAAGAAGATAATCCTGCAGAGTTCTCATTTAGAACACTTTGTATTTAATGTGTGAAAGCAGTGGCTGGTGGTATTTAATGCTGATTGGATAAATGAGATGTCACAGCCCAGGGTGGGTGGGATTATCATGCCTCATTACTTCGATCCCTGTGGTTTATTGGGAAGAAGTGAAATTCTGGTTCAAACTAGCAGATGTTATAATCTGCTTGTGTCTATGTTGGAGTGGACCGCTGCTCTACAGACAAACGTATAGGCTGGAGCACAGAGAAACCAGCATGTATTTATGTCATCCTCAGGATGAAGTACTGCCCATTTGAACAACTTACTGGGTTTAAATGGGCTTTCAGATTGCAGAAGCAGCGATGTGGTTTGGGGGTTACAGAAACACACTGGGACTACACTGCTAATGGTCTGCCTCGGCGTAACTCTGACCAGTCCATACTAGTTGAAAACTGGTAACATGTTCTGGTTTCAGCTTGAATTTCCACAACAACATGTGTGGTCTACAAACAAAACAATGAAGGTATCCAATGCTTTTCTGTGGGTCAATAAACAAAGATACAGACCCCCTTTTTCATAGACTAAGCACAACAGATGTCTGATTCTTTTAATGTGGTGGTAAAGGATTGAATGTCACATGTACTTCTGTAAAACTGAGAAGTGGATAAATGACCTACTATTCTGTTTAATCTCAGTGGAATTTCGGATGGAGAAGTTGGGGTTAAATGCATTGTAAACATGGGTGACAAATCTGACAATGAACATGCCACTGGAAACCCTGATTTCCAAGAGAAAAGACCAGATGTGCCACCTATACGGCAGCCAGGAGTCAAGTGATAATAATAATAATAATAATACTAATAATCTGTTATTCTTCTAATTCCTTGAACCATTAAATTTCAATGTAAAATACCACTAAAGACAGAGAGCACAGTATGTATGAATGTATGTACGTATCGTACATCCATCCATCTGTCCATCAATCCATCTGTCTCCCATAACCGTTGTTCCAGTATATACATTATACATAGGTTACACGTAGACTGACCCTCATGTCAAGTGCATGACAAGAGGTATATCATTTTGAAGGAATGGTAACCAGTAATTGACCACTTTCTCACCTACACCAGAAGCAAACGTATTTTTATGACCACTGTAATTCTCTTGTTACCAGCATTAAAAATGTCATTAGAGCCAATTGCACATAAAAAACTGCCGTTCAGATCACTTGTGCTTGCTTCTAGCCAACATGAAACACGGCCCAATTTCCAGACCTCAGAATCTGGGTTGTGTTGTGCCCGGATCCTGACATGCTGCAGAGGGTTTGGCATTTGTAGAAATTCTGTGTAAATTGTTTCCATTTACTACGACTCACAGCAGTTAGAGGTAGCAAAACCCCCAAGAGACCGAAAGATGTCTTGTCACTTTTGCATAACTGCAGTCAAGTGAGAAATGACTATGATTTCATGCAATGCAAAATACGACAGAAAAACATCAATTTATTTGTTAATAGCTACATTTACCTTAAGCAGTTAGGAGTATCAGGAATTTAGCAAATTGTCACTAAAACTTCCCCTATTCTTCTCTTATCCACAATGTTCCTTGAACTTAAAATTATTAAAAACGTTTAAATTCAAAGCTTTTGTTTATATGTCTTGCCTGTAATTCCATTTTGTCCATCACGTAATTGCATACTTACAATTTAACAATGCTCTTTGACGACATTGTGTCAACTTTCAGAGAATTTCACACATAGCCTAGATAATTCAAATGTTTGCCCTTAATGACTTGGGAAATTTCAGAAAATACGTCATCTAAAATGATAAAATATTTTTAAAATGTTGGAATACGTCATTGGAGTCGTACCCAGGGAATATTTTACTGTTCCAAAATGTTGTTCAAACAGAGCATAACCTGCTATCTTGATGTTTCCTGTGGACTGTTATAAATCTTAAGAATATTAATATTAAGAATATTCAAATTAAGATGCAATTCTCTCCGAAAACTTGCCACAATATTCAAATTTATAAAGCACTTAAAGGAACAACTGCTACACATGGAATTTGTCAATTATTAATAAAATCCAATTCACTGTATATAGCATTCTATTTAAGCATTTCAGATGTATTAGGAAAATGTTGTCCAGAAATGTTATTAGCTTAGGACAATAGTTTCATGTCATCTGGCCACCTTACTTGATTAGACACATCGTACCTCATTATATATGAGCTTTTAACACAGGTCATTTTTCCACAGATAAAACACCTTCCGGAGTCATGTTTTTAATTCATTAACATCTGTTCTGTAGACTGATAGGTGATGCAAAGTTTCCATAAGCCAAGGTGTGTGAAGAAGTGATGCTGAATTTTTAAATCCTGTGACGATGTTGGAGTCATTCACACACCATCAAAAGTCATCTTAATTTTCTTCTCTCCCTGCAATCCTGACCAGAATAGCTGGCTGGAAGATAGATGATGGATGGATGGATGGATGGATGGATGGATGGATTTTCCTCCCTATTCAAAACGCACCATAGAAAACCCCAGAAAGGTTAGACTCCAATTGTTTTACATTGTCCTCTTTCTGAAGGAATGTAGGAATCCTTATGAAAGTATAACAATTGACTTTTTTAATCTGCTGACATGCTGTTCTCGAGTAATCGAAAGGCTTGGGGTTCTAATTTCCTGAGATATTCTGGTTACCTATTTCCATAGTATTAAGAGTCATTTACCAGCCAGGATATGCACTGAGCAATTTTTCAGTATGGCACAGATCGAAGGATTCCAAGAATCACGCTTGGAAAAAAAAAGTAATCTTTTCCAAATGTTGACACGGGAAACAGGAGGCTTAATTAGTTTCAGGAGTTACTGAAAAAACCACTAAACACAAGTAAAACAAGCACACTGCTAACAATAGAAAAAAAAAGCGAGAAAGGGATGGCCAGGGATGTTTTGACAGGTACAAGCCCTCAGTTGGAGAGTTAATCTTACACATTCATCTACACAGGCCCATCTGACTGTGGATGAAATTAGTCTAGTGGGGAACAAAGGAACGTTAATCCCATTAACTTGAGTGATCACACGTAGAAGGGACATAATGACCATTACCAACACCAGGACCAAAAAATGACTTTGATGTGGCTTTTAAGGGCTGTTTTCCACAGCGATGATATTTTTATCATTGGCAAATGTACTGAGAGGAACCATCAGAAGTAAATATAGCAAATGATTGTTGATGTTGCCGGATGACTTTGTATAACATCCTGGGTTTGGAAAGCATCACAACATTTAACCTTCCTCCTAACACACTCCTCTCCCTCTCCTATCTGCCAATTGCCAATCTGCCAAACCTATGTGCTATACTTTTCAAGCTTGTCTAGCCAGGCATCCATAAGAACCCAGTGTAGTTTATTTTATTTTTTATAATCCTAAATCACCTTCACCTGTACATGTGAACAAAATATCACATATAAATCTGGAAAACAAATCATTCTTGCTGTGAATAACTCCTTGCCCTTGTTTTACAGTTGCCAGTTGTCATCCTATTTGGAAAAAAAAAAAAAAAAACCCTGATAAATAAAATGCATACACAAAAGAGGTGAAAAACAAGATCTGAACCTGAATCAGTCTTAACTGCCGGAGAGAAAAATGTTTATATCATTGTGACAAAGGGAATGTTATAAAATGGAATCACTGACCCCCTAAATCAACAACCTATAACCTCAATATATGTTTACGGCTACCATGGCAACACCCCCACACACACATTTGCACTGTGCACAACTCTTTCACTGCATCTGCAAAGATCTGCATCGATTAGATGCTGCCAGGAGAGCAACGAGTAACGTGATTACACTCGCATATGGCACTAGGCTACATGCAGAAGCCGTGCACATGCTCTTATGAGAATATTGATCAGGCGCTGTATGAGACTCAATTTTAATAAATAAAATCACCGTTGAAGGACTGGTATAGCTATGGGTCTTATGGATGGTTTGTAATAATGGAGAAACATATTCCGTTGAATGAGAGGGAATTTTAACTTGTGTTTCATGCTGATGGGGGATGGGGTTTTACTGAGCAGGATCATTATCAGAGACACAAGCAACGAACTCTAGAACATACACAACAGTGCTGGTGACTTTTTGCACAGAACCCTAATACATCAGTATCATTAATGGCAAATTCTCAGTTCCTCTCTAATAATCCAAATATTGAGGTTGATGGAAATTATGATCACCTGCGGGAACAACCGTGGACATTTTCTCCCAATGAAAGATGTAAAACACACTAAAATAAACCCATCATCTGAGATATATAAAATATTCTGAAACAGACTACACTCCGTGTATATATTACTAATATTAAACACTGCTTCATCAAGCACCATTGCTTCTAAAATATATGCTTGCTTGCGAGTGGGACAATTAGCGGGTTTAAAGACTGACGCATTAAATATTCCGACTTTTTATTTTATGATGAATCTTCATTAGATGTTAATCAATGCAGAACAGACAAGCACAACCGATCATTCCTGCGGTCTTAATACACTGAAGGGTAATCATGCGATGGCCAAACAATCAGGCTGGTCTCATGTCTCACTTGGTGAGAACGAGTAACAGGTAGAACTGAGCTGCGGGGCCGATGTCACCATGTCACCCGCATCACCAGAATAAAACCCCGGCTCAGAAGCGTCAGGCGTGGGCGTCGCCGTCTCCACTGCTTTGTGTCAGCATTGCTTAACCTTTCGCAAACTTCCTGGTCCCTCAGCATCTAGAGAGAGGGGACTGAGACAGCTCTGAGCGTGGGGGGCTGGAAGTCATGAGAGAGATGAGGGCTTCTGTGGCTTTGAGCACTCAAAACGCCACGACAGGGCTTCCTTATGCCCCATCAGAGAAATAGCCCTCAGAGGCTCATTAAGGGCACTGGGGATGGGTGCAGTGCATTTGGTGATCAATAGTCTTGTAAACCGTCAAACCCATCTGGGGACAGGGATGTTAGGAGTAACATCCGCCTTTCATGTTAAAATCAGTCTTTCTTCTATCGCTTTCTCTTGCTCTGGTCAAACACCTTAATGACTGGACAGAAGATCATGGCAATGAAAGAAAATCTGTACGATTATCAATCCGACACAGGAGACCAAAAAAAAAAAACCATACTGATTTCTGAAAAATTGATCGCTTCTAAAATCACCAGGCACACACATACACACACACACACTTACACTAAACTGGCACATTGCCTTGATTATGAGCTGACGACTTAATAGACCATTACATGATGCAAGTCAAACACGATCAAAGATTAATGGAAAAAGTACTCCCCTGTATATGAAATAATTCTTTTAAACAAATCAAATACTTCGACTCAGTTTGATTTCAGGCGTTTAAAAGGCTGCGAACCCTGGAACCTTCTGCTCGTCACTTGAACCGGCCCCCAATTTAATTGGTTAATTGATAAACGCTCCATTTAATTGGTTAATCGACACCTAATAAATGGTCCAGTGTGTATTTCACGGGCTGGGTGTGTATGAAATAAGCCTGTGACTGGATGGATGGATGGATGGATGGATGGATGGATGAATGAATGAATGAATAAATGATGAGTTCTTGTCAGGTTAATAAAGTCATATGTCTATAAAAGCTACCTTAACTAAGCGGCTTAATGAAAGAGCAGGCCGGTTCAGCCCACTCGGTTCGTCGGACTTGCTCAGAAGCCTCATTACAGCCCATGCAGCCGCTCGCCGCTCGCCGCTCGCCTTGCCGTATTAAAACACGGCGATGGTGGAGTCGGAGCTCGCTGTACCAACAGCACCCCGCACATCTTACTCACATTCCACCTCGGAGAAAGAGGCGGGATGAAACGGCTTTACAAAAGACTCGGACAACATTAAACGACTCCGTGAAATTGCGTGCTGCTGGATATCGCCAACATTTGAGTGCGGTGATGGCAGATGGTGTGCGGAGCGACGGAGATGCGCACGGAATGGAAGTTGGATGATTAGATGGAGAGCGGGACAGGCTCCTCACCTGGCTCCTGTACATCAGCCCGCTCGTCCGGCTCCGTTCCTCTGTCTGCCTCTCGATAGATTTCTCTTAATCTACACGTATCTGAAATAAGCTTTCCGAGTGTCTGCGAAGTAAATGCAGATTTCTGAGCCAGCGGCAGCCGGGTGCAGTCCGGCGTCCCTTCCCCTTTATTTCTCTGAGCTTTTCAGCGTTGTCCTTTGGACTTTTGGAGAAAGATTCAAATACACGAGCCACGGCGAAGTCCGCAGATGATTTAGAGAAGACGGTTATGGCTGGTCACTGATGGTATCCAGCTTCGGAGGAGCAGATGATGACCGCACAAGGCGCACTCGCCGAATGACCGCAGCAAACAGTTGGTGATGATATTTTAGAAAAAGAAAAGAGGGGGGAAAAAAATCCCCCTTTTCTTAAATCCAGTGTGAATTGCCGTCCGAAGCCTCGGCTCAGCTGTCTTCTGGTCTTCAGGGACATTGGCACCGTGGAGAACATCCAGAGGCTGCCGATTCCCCCACACGAGGCTCCGCTTCAACTCGTACGCGTCGCTGCTGTGGTTGAAAACGCTTAGCGCAGCAACAGGACCGTATCACGACCGGAGCGAAGGGGAAATGAATCATTTTGATCTCTGGTGGTCTTCAGCGAACCGGCCGATGTGAGAGTGTGGAGTGCCTCGATAGCACAGGGGCGATGGGGGGGATCAGATCACCGCCGCTGTGACAGCATCGCGGGGGTCTGAACATGGACCGCGATCACAGCAGTGAGAGCCGCACGCATCATCTCTGATGACTGCAAACCTGCTTCAACACAGCATCAACACACATGCAAGCATGCGGCCACTGCGTAAAAACACCTGTGCGGGCTATTACGTCATGTCATATGGAGAATAACTTGTGTATAGTTTTCAGTAACTTACAAGATAAAACATTCCCATGACTGGTAAATGCAATGGTCTGTAAAATGGCTTTAAATGATTCGCGTGCAGTGAAGTAATTGCATCGACGATTTCGGGAGTGTAGCCGTAAATCGTAGTATGACAACGGCTTTCTAGGGGAAAAATTATAATCAAATAAAAAAATTTTAAAAAAATCCCGGAAAGATACAAAGCATTAATGATCTGCAGTGTGATTTTTGCATGGGGTAGGATAAGTTGAATGTATGAACTCGGGCGATTTCGCTCTTGTGTGTCCATGCAGGTCGTCTGAAGTTGTGTCAAGTGTCCTTCAGAGACACAACGATTTGAAAAAAGGAAGCAGCTACGGTGCGAATTAAAACACCTTCGAAACAGCAGCAGGTTTTACTTGGCGAGGTCTTTCAGGAATTTAAGTGCTCTTAATTGTTGTAAGAATATAGGTTAGGGACAAAGAGAGAGGTCATCGAGCACACCCTGTGTGTGTGTGTGTGTGTGTGTGTACGTGCGCGCCTAGCGTAGGCTGGCATGCTAAGTAGATCTGCTTGTCGGCTGAAGTAATCAATGTTAATTAATAAGTTCCATATTTTAAGTGCAGTCCCACAGAGCGCCGTGTTTGTTTGCTTTGTGATGTTCATTGTGCGTAAACCATTTCTGAATAATCAGATGATGCTGACAGACGGCCCTGAGATTCTCTTCATTTATGGATTCCTATTCCTCTGCGCTCGTCGTTGACGACCTGCCGGCTTCCCACGTCGATGGCGGTCCAACAGCTGCCACCTGCGTGCCAGTTCCCATGCCATTTCTGTTGGACCGCTGAACCCGTCAAAAACACGCACTTCAGCCACGGTTTCCTCCGGTTCTTTATGCTCGTCGCTCGTTTTCTCTCCTGCGGCCAGCCATCTACACTAATCGTTTTCTATCGTTTGAGTCTCACTCTGACAGGCCTGGAGTTTTGCTGTGTAATCAGAGGGCGTCGGATGGCATTACGTGGGCGTAGGGCGAATCGACCTGGCCCTGGAAGACAGACACCGAGTAATAAACACAGGGCATGCACTCCGCACCCTATCAGAGCTTTTTCATAGTCAGTTTCGCACTGTCCAGTATAACTTGACTGTATATTTTCATGTGTTTTAAAATAGTTCTGCTAAGTACAGCATTTTGAATAAAAATGATCATTTTAAAACTAAGTGTGTCTATTACACAGTTGTGTTCACTAAACCCACACCGAAGAGAAGAAGCTTGTCAGGCAGGCTGAACCTCAGCCCTCAGAGCAGAGGGTGGGGTGTCAGCCTGCAGGGAGATGGGGTCGGGTTTATGTTGTATAATTTCAGAATAATACCCTTTGTAATGTGTTTTTTTTTTTTTTATTATTATTATTTTATTTTGTAATACCACCTTGGAAACGAAAGATTCTATGACCCTGTGCTAGGTAAACAATCATGGAAAATGCGTTCAGCGTTTAGTGTTGGTTAAATTAAGCAAGCTGAAGATTCAGAAAAACTAACTTTTTCCCCCCCAAAAAAATAAATTAACAGGGAAGGAACCATCCAGGGTCAAATTACTGGGTTGTGAATTTGTAATTAATAGATTTGCATTTCACAAGATTTAAAAGTTGCTCTTAAAAGTTAAGTTCGTGTTACGCAGTAACATATTTAATAGGAGTGCTCTTTGAGTGTTTTAGCGAACACACCTAGGAAAACACACACGAAGAAGCATACACAAGGAACACTAAGCAGCAATTATTTTAAAAGCCTCCATTACCCAACATAGCATATTAACTTTAGAGCTGCATTACACCCTTCACACGGTTAATGACTCCGTGAGCTACCGTTTAGCTCCTTTAAACGCCCGCATTAATGAGGCCAGAGGTGAGCATGGTGGTTAAAGCCATTCCACATCTAATCCATGCCGTCCTGACATTTGTCTCTGCCGACTCACTTTCCACTGCTGGATAATAGGGGCTGGGATGTGTGGCTTCATGACCTTTTCCGTTTATGCAACCCTTTGAACATTCTTTGTCACCTCTGAGAACTGGCTGGGATCTTCTTGATCCATTAGACTTTATTTTTTTAAATGCTTTCATCGAATGTGACTTGCATATCTTGCAAATTAAAACAATTAACCGTTTTAAACGGCTGGATAAATCGCTTCGGTTAAGCACCCGGCTAAAGGATACAACGGTAGAGTCGATTGGCGGGATTTACTTTTCTTGTCGACAGCCTTCGAGCAAATTTCCTGCTCGCTTTACACACTTGGGCGGGATGGAGGAGACGCTCGTTAGTATTCGCGGGAAGTGCGGGTCTCAGTATGCTGCAACCGCGCCAACGACTCGCGTGGTAGCAGCCTGGCTCTCAGGAGGGGGAATCAGAGTCTTTTTCCTCTGTTGTGTTAACTCCAGAGCTGACGGGCCGTTGCATCACCAAAGTGGAATTAGAGCTAGCCGGTCGTTCAGGCGAGGAGAAGTCGGATGCGTGTCCTAGGTTCATACCCAAGGATGAAGACGGCTACTCAACCATGGACAAAGAGCTTCACATGAATTGTTTTCTGTACACATTCTGTAAGCAGCAGCTTTATGGTAAACAGGAGTCTGTATGATGTAATCAAAATTATTACACACTGCTGAAGTGTATAATGATATTGTGATCACTGAGGTATGCGAATTCCACAGAGAGGAAAATCCCAGCACAACACATTATGCTACAAATGCTTGTAGCTTCAGTGGTATCCAGGTAAAGATATGTTAGTTCTTTGTAATTTAAAGTATTTTCCAACTTCAATGTCCAGGGAGAACCTTCTGGAAAAAGTAAAAAGACCAATGAGATTTTTCAGAACCAAAAAAGCCAAGCCATCTCACTGGCCGTCGTGGGTGTAGATTTAGTTAAGAATGATAGAGACATGTCCTAACCACCCTTTGGAAAAGCTGAAAGTATCCCTACCAGCTGTTACATATGTATAATTGAAGCAATTGTTTTGGTTTCCTACAAGCTTTCAAGTCAAACCTTTGCCTCTGGTTACACCTATTAAGCCAGCAAACCGTGATGGTCATATGACCCCTGGTAAGTGGCCTGAATAGATCTTGATTCCATTTTGTACCAAGCTGCCAAGATGGGTCCATTGGAATGGACACCGACTCTCATGGCCACACCTCCTGGCATAAGCAAATGCTCCACTCCTGTATTCCGACTGCATCAGCTAACAATATTGATTTCTCTCCTATCTGGATGGAGGGCTGTTTAATAATCTTGTCACTCCCCTGGCCTCAGGGTAGAGAAAGGAGTCTCGTTTCATTGGGGATGGGGGGGTACAAGAGCCCTTGTGTTATTATCATGCTGCAAATGACACATGACATAACACAAATGACAATATTCGGACCGATGCTGAAATACGCCAGGAAAAAAGCTCCATGAGCGAAGCCGTTTTTAAGGAACAGCAACAGGCATCAATTACGCTATTCGGCGCACAGAAATTACATCCAGGCCTTATGAAAAAGTAACGCATGTCAAAAGATGTTAAAATATTACGTGAAAAAGTAAACGTAATTTCATGTAATTTTCACAGCCAAAAATCTCTTACCCAGCAGCCAGACTCCCAGTGGAAAAAGTCAGTCATGTGATTCAAAACCCACCTACACGTCTGCCTACCAATTAGCAAAGTCCGTCAGCCGGTATGCATGCGCGTGTGTCCATTGCAACTCATTGTTTCTCTGTGGGCTCTTCTCAAGTGGCCAGACTGGTAATCAGTTGAATGACCCGTCGATTCAACGGCCATCCGCGTGTCTCCTTCTAGAATGATTGGTCTGGGGGAAAACCCGGATTTCAGCGAGCTATGCTGCATCACAGAGCTCCGCATTCACGCAAGTGCAGCGGCGTTGTTGGCCAAGCTCTTGAAACAGGCGCAGCTCTGGTACTGAAATGGAAAACAAAGGTGGAGGCAGGAAAAGTAAACTGGAGCGTGTGAGCAAAGATTTGAGCTTATGACTGGGGAAAGCCTTGAGTATATTCACTGTATTCTAAGAAGACCAGTGCATTCTGGGTAAGGTATGGGTGACTGTGGGAGCCAAATATATCCTCTAGAACAAATGTACTCTACAACAATTGGGGCTTCATGTTTTGGTATGATGGAAATTGTCAGCTTTAGAACCACCACTTAAGACTGTGGCGTATTTTAAGTTTGAGATCTCTCATTGTCTTTGGGATAATACAAGAAAAGAGTAATTAGTATGGTTAAGTATTAGTTTATTGTTATTTGTTGTTTTCTACCCTTTCTTTGCTCCAGGCATAGATGTGGAGTTTGCTTCTAGGTGGCTATCAGATGATCCTGTGACCTGAAGTGACCCCTCTAATCACGGTGAGAGAGAGAGAGATCCCACACACAAGGGCAGCACCGGTCATGCACCTGCTCAAAGAAACATGTCCACCTACATAACCACTTTACACTTCTAGCAACACAGGAAGACAAATTATCTTACTGGAACCAACCCACTCCATCCGGGTAGACGGTGGTCTTGAAGGGGTGGACCTAATTCATCAGGATGGACAAGTAGCCTGGAGCGTTCAGCACAACAGTTTCTGGCCAGTATGCACCTGTCCTTTTATATCCCATTTCTCATTCATGCCTTTAAAGGTGTGCCATCTGGCTGCTGAGAGGTTCCAAATGTTCTGCTAGGGGGTGGACATGTTTTATGATGAACAAAAAAAAAAACACCATTACTCTCACACCCAGAGCTCTGGGTTTTGCAAACAGCAGGGTCTATTCAAACCCACCACTAGAAGATTAGAAGATCCTGCCCCCTTGGATTTCAATAAACCCCATCATCTGGCCACAGGGGTAGTGGATCTAAGGCAAGCCTAGAGGCGTCATGACCATAGCAATGCAGAAGTCTAATGTTGTGTGCTGTCGGCTGCCAGATGTTTGCAGGAGCCAAGCTGTTGCCTCTCCTAGATCAACAGAGTGACTGATTTGCTTTCTAGGTTGTAGGACAGGGCATCACCTCAAACCTTGTAGCTAATTGTTTTTTGTTCTTTTGAGTGCTATTAAAGTAAACTGGAAAGTACACCATAACAATGGCACCTCACCTGGTAAAAAAAAAAAAAAAAAAAAAATCATAGTGTATTTGAACACATGACAACTTACTTTAAAAGCCAGGAGGAGGAGAAGGGGTTAGTGGTGCTGGTTGGGGGGGGCACAACAACCCAAATTCAGTTCTGCAAACAGAAAGGCATTGTGCTGTCAGGAGGGGAAGAGACAGAGTTTCTTTACAAAAGGAAAAGGTTCCTGAAAGAAACCTCCATGCTCTTAGACTTCATTGTCTCAGCAGCGTTTGGCCTCAGAGAAGAGCCCAGATGATGCAATGCTGGTGCTGGAGTGTCACAAGAATATGTCAAGTACTTCAAGCAAGTATTCATCCCTCTCCGCAGGAATAAGGTGCCTCTCCAGAGATGCACCTGTCAATCATAAATGCATTGTATTTTTTTGCTGTTTTAGAATAAGCATCCTACGTTGATCAAAAATGTAGAGTCCTAATATCCAAAGTTTCTGTGCTGACCAGGGAGATCTGGACCACATTCACTTGAAAATGTGCTTGTTACCCTTTACCCAGTCCCTTAGAACTTCATTCAGCCATTCTCAGCTGGCTGTTAGACCCAAGAGCAAAGCTCTTTAAAAAGGAGAAGGATGGAGAATTGGCTTCAGTTACAGGAAGTTTGTGGTCCCTTGATCTCCTATGGAATTGGTTGCTGTCAAAGTGTATGGCAGTAATTGCTCCTACATTAATAAGGTTATTTCGAACCAGTATATGGCTCCTTCCTGGCCATAATCATCTTGCAAGCGCCTGTCAGACCAGAGTAATCAAGACGGTAATCCTGGTTGATTAAAACCCTCCTCCCACAGCAGCACAGAGATGCTTCTTTCTTTCAGTCCCAGCTAGCGAATGACAGAGCTTATAACTGGACTCATCTAAAGAGCCCAGCCAACACTCAGCAGGGGCATTTTAACCTGAGCTAAGGCTGAACCTGTTACTACGGACCAAAGAGTAGCTTTTTGTGGATGCCGATAAATTATAGCAACAGCCTACTCATAACATACCAGACACTGGTCAGATTTCCACCGAACAAATACGCTTTCACTGAAAATGTAAGCGAAGTAACACGATGACTATTATTAGTGTGATTATAGTTCCTTATCTCAACAGTAATGGCTAATTTCACTCTGCGTTACAGCATTTCAGTGTGGACTCTGCACCTTCTCCTCGTGTGGTGTTTACTTCAGTCGCTCCGACGTCCTCTCCCAGTTCCAGAGCAGGCAATTAGGTGAGTTAGAGTGTGTGCGCGCACTAGATGAAGGGCTGATGTTCCGTTCAGGTTTCGCCCTCGCCTTGTGCCCTGTACCTTCTGGTACATTCCCCTCTACCCTCCCAGCTTACACTGGATAAGCATTTGGAAGACAAAAGGATTCAATAAAAGATCTTTGGATGAGTGGAGGCACTCAGTATAAAAAAAAACGGTGGGACAGGCCACCAAAAACATTTGCAGAAAACGGGGCTCATTAAAAGGCATTAAAACTTTATTACAAGAAACAGACAACATTATGAAGTGCCCCTGACATTATCTCTACCTTTAAGAAGCAAATCCCACTCACAGAGAAGCGAGGAGATTTTCAGAAGGTCCTGTCATTCCGCTGAGATGAAGAGGAGGCCAGACAAGCGGAATTGAGGAAGAGGAGAACCAGAAGGGTTAGGATAAAGGAGACCAGTACAAAATTATTCCAAAGCGATTTTTTCTCTTTTAGACCAACGCTCGAGAAGAGGCAGTGGACAGTAAAGACTTCTCCTTCATAAAAGAAGGTTCGATTTGCACGGCTGGCTTTCCGAGACTCCATCACAGTTTTATGAGACAGATGCAGACGGTGAACCATCAATAAACACGATAGTATTTTCCACCATATGCAATGTGTTGTTATCTCCTAATGGAATCTTCTGATACAATTCCAGTACGCCGCCTTACGGCTCTTTGACACCCACACACCGCCGGTGCTGTTTAAATGCAGCATAAATGAGCACGTCATACCGTGTCAATAAATCTGTCATGAACTTACACTTGATGCCAGCAGCCATAATGTGTTGCATGTCTCAGCAGAGTGATCCTGTACTGCCTTCCCTTATCAGGAACACACAAGCATGCACGCACACATACACACGCCTAAAACACTGCCCTTTAACAAGTGGGTCCTTACGAGAAACTGTTATATAAACATTCCATTTTCAGTCTGTGCTTTTACACATTCAGTAATTTCAAAAGAAAGGTATTCACTTTTAATTCATTTAATTACGTTATTTAAAATCCCTGCTGGACAACGTTCATGCCGTATGTACCCCCCCCCCCACTCCTCTTATTTAACTCCGCTCCAATCCCATTAACATTTAGAACCGGTCACTGTAGAGCCCAGCACGTACTGCAGATGACCTGGGGTCAGGGGTACTAATACATGTGGCCAAACACCTGGGCTTTTTGAAGTTCAGAGACGGTGAGAAAGCTGCCAGGGTGGGGGTAGGGTGTAAAAAGAGAGCCAGCCATTCTGTACCTACCACAACAGCCCAAAATACAGCACGTAATGGCCAAGCCAAGGGAGGCTGCGATGGTCCTGGTCTGTGCTGCGTGACCTCGGTCTGTTGATGTCCATGCCTCGCCTGTATGTGCATCAAAAGGTCACGGATTACGCAGAAGAGAACCCAAGGAAAATTTTACATTAAGGAGGACTAAATGCATCAGAGTAGAGCATGAATTTAATTCCGTTTGTTAGCATAACTGTACAAAAAATACTAATCATGCAGTTATTTTTTTTCTATGAAGTCTGAAGTGGAGGGAGGCTCAACAATGTTGCTTTATGAATAAACACACTTGATTTCTCAGTAGGAAACCCTACAATGAATGAACAGGAGTTGAATGAATATGCACAAGCATAGTACTGTATATATATATATGCGCCAAAAATCTGATTTTGACAGATGGTTAATTTTTCAAACCCTTGATTTAAAATCTATTTCAGCGTCATTAGTTTCAGTGAGGAAAGAAAGATTAGGCATTACAAAATTATAACATTTGCGTAACACAATTTGCCACAATATTTTATTCATTGCTTTTTGCTTGGATGTCTATATCTAACACTGCAACATCTCTTCATGGCCAGCTCTTTTGATCTCTAGGACCTGACAGCTGCTATCCGTCATTTCATTCTGACCGGCATGAGCTCAGAAGCTCCAGAGAAAACGAGAGATGTCCAAACACTGGGTGTGCCGGGTTCCGAGGTCCGAAACACAGCTAGGACAGAGGGCATGTGCAGAATGAACCTGCATTACGTGAAGGACTGGTAAGAGGAGTCCATTAACGGAGGCGGGAGTGGGGGTATATTCACATTAAATGAGGGATTATGGGTTGTCATTATCAGGAAGTGACCAGCACGAACAGGAGGCATACCTCTCAAGTATAACACCCTTTACACTTGAGAAACCCGATAGACTTGGAGTTTGGAATGAGGATTATGATAGCCAACACCCCATAATACAGGGCAGTGCTGCAGCCTCCAAATGTGATCGGCATCCTTCTTGAAATCCTGACACACAAAATTTGCCTAACCTTCCCCTGAAAGACTTTGACTGGCGCTGATAACATACCCTCGCATGAACCAGAAGTTCAGATCGATCCAGGAATGAGCTCCACCCACCAGAGGTGGAATGTGTCAGCCTGTGCGTCCAACAAAGCATAGCACCGCTCAGCTCGCCATTTACACAGCGCCCTGGGGCTGATCTTTAGACCTTTAGATCATCAGGGAGTCGCCTGCACCGTGTCCAGGTGTTACATAGCATGTTTTGCTTGGGTTATGATATTTGCCATTTGAACACTTCTGTAGTTTGTGTTACCCTGGCACACTGAACAGGAAACGCGCCTTCCTCCAGACCCATACTACCAGCCGAGGAGGGTGTGCACGGGTTCGAGACGTTCAGCATGAGATCGTGAGCTCGGCCACACACTGTAATACCTCATCCCCAGCTAGACTTCAGGTTTCACATGTTCATGATATTACTGTGCTCCAGTATCAGGTCTTTGTCACTAATGGCCGTACTTCTTCTAATATTTGTTATTAGTTTAAATAAACACCAACCAAGACCCCCCCCTCTAGAAAAAATACAAAAAAAAAAAGAACTGAATCAGTCAATGCAACCAAACACTCATCCCCAAGTCACCAAGCTGGCTGTATTTAAGCCACAATGCAACCAGCAGCTTCATCAGCGTCAGCTGGGTATTATTAGTCAAAGCACTCGTTGGCCTGGGGGGGGGTGGCTGTTGATCAGTCACCATGGAAACACAACTGCTCAGGTTAGCCCAAACCCCTCGCCTCTTGTCATTTCTTAGTGTTCTGTGGGCCTGGCTGCATGAATGCATATTCCATTTATTTTCCCCCGGCCCTGCCACACGAGTCACTTTCTGGGGAATTGTGGGACTGGCTTTGTTGCTGGGTGTGCTTGATAGTGGGGGGGGGGACGCATCCAGTCTGAAGGTGAACTCTGAAAATTGTTTCAGGACCATTTTCACAAGCAGGAAGTTTAAACGTTTGGCACAGCAGTTGAGGGCACAGGGTTCAAGCTTCTGGATTCTCCATTAAAGTGTCTGCTGAGTATGTTCTTGCCTCATGTTCATGTCGTTGTCCTCCTAGATACTGAAGATGTGCTATTTTATGTTGGCTACTGGCTCTAAGTATTCATTCATGTATAGAGTGTGTTCTTGTTACAGTCTGTCATACCAGCTTAGGTCTTGAACTACCTAGAAAAGCCCTACATCACTAGACCCTCGCTTTAAGATATGCTAACTGTGCTAACATAGCTCTGTCTCCTCAAGACAGCAAAGTCACTTCAGAATCAGAATATCTTTATTGTCATTGTAACGAGTACAACGAAA
>JAACJT020022872.1:0-29304 GCA_009936485.2 Gymnarchus niloticus | reverse complement strand
AAAAAAAAAAAAAAAAGTGTGACAAACTGTACAGAAAAAAAAAAGCCAGAGAACAAACAGAGGGCCATACAAAAGTGTTTATCTCGGCCAAGAAGGCGAGGAGAGACAGGGCGTTCAAAACAAAGCCTGCTAAGCATGACACCAGAACGTAAACATGAGAACAGGAAGTAACAAACCCTGCCCCTCCCCCGAAAGCACATCTCATGGCACGGCAGAAACCGGCCAGAAGAAGCTGTCGCAGCAGGTGAAAGACAGACAAGATGGAGAGGAAAAGGAGGAAACATTACGCCGTCTGAGGTTCTGACTCACTCCAGTGTAGGGTCCATCATGTCAAAACTCACTGCGTGGGCCATTACCGCCTGCTCTATTCATTTCCGACGCCACGGTGATGGGTCAGGAGCTGCCCTCCATGCGGCCTGACCCACCTCTGCTTTCAGGCATGCTGTAGAGAAAAAAAAAAAAATAAAAGTTTAGGACTGAAGGAGCCCTGGCCATGAGCCAAGCCTCGCCCTTCACCTGCCAAGACTTGTCAGGGTGTTGGCTCTCGACGACTGGCTAATTGTGCAAGAAAACACAGAGCAGCCCAAGCTTTATGGTCTGACTCGTAAACCTGCCCTTCAGACACACAGAAAGGGCCACATATTCTTGGTGACTTAAGTATCGCAATAAAATAAAAACCACCTTCCCAAGCTGCCCCAGTCTGGATAAGTGTGTACAGTCGGAGGATGACATCTCCGGCAATCGCGGGTCCCTTTATGACTACACCGGCAGCCTGTCGCTCACAGGACCCTCGACCCAGTCTCGGGGGAGCTACGGAGATGGGAAGGGGACCGGCAAGCGGCCCCTACCTCTAATTACATGGGGAATCCCAAACTAGCCCCACCCACTCAGACTCCAACTATTGCGTCATGAAAACTGAAGCAGTTGTTAATGGCAATCAGGCACGGCCATTTAAATCACATCACACAACAAAATAGTCACCAAGAAGGGCTCTTTCGCCACCGCTACACACGTCATTGACGCTGGTCACCGTGCCTGAAGTGAGCTGTGATTGGACAGCCAGGGATCAACATGAGTCACGACAGTGCACAAGAAAGGGTCCATTATCCCCCTGCCCCAAAACAATTAACGTATTCAAACCCTCCCTATGAGAAAACAAAGTAAAATGGGGTTAAAAGATGACTGAATATGGCATCTGACAGCACGTCCTGGAAAGGACTGGAAATGTGTACGTGCACAAGGGTGGGTGGGGGGGTCATCTCTGAATGATACACTTCCCGGGGGAGCCGGGTGCATCCCATGATCTTCCAGGAGGCCAGAGAATGCCACTTTGTCTACAGGTAGAAGAGGTGGCCCTGTCCCCAAATCTCGTGACACTGAGGGAAATGGCACGCCTTAAGGAGCTCTAAAAGGGGAACGGTCTGAACTGCATGATCTAGGACAACGGCTGTCTGGGAATACACAGGATGCCAGATGCTGTCTGAGACGTGAACTCTGTGTGAAACATGGAAAATATTATGTTTCAAGAGCCCTAGAATCACACAGCTCTGTAATTATGGTCAGTATACACCAAAAAAAACTCCCCCTTCATTGTTAGATGTGCACCAGGGCAACCAGCCAAAAATCCCCCCCCACCGCCTCCAAAACAGCCCTCTCAATTTACATTGCACTGGTTTTCCCATACAGGAATGAACCCAAAGCCTTCTCACTGGCCCCCCACTCAAGGGCTCAACTGCCAGTCTCAGTTCTGAAGTAATCTGAAACACTGACATTTTTTTAACGTTTTAATTCAGTTTTTGGTTTACTGGATGGTTCTTTTCATTCAGCTCCTGCGACTGGGTGACCTGCAGGATTGTGACCGGAAGGGTAATACACATCGCTTAATGAGCAAGTGTTCGACCACAGCTTGCACTTTAATGACGGCAGGAATGTTCCAGAGACAAGGTTACATTAAACTGAGGTATGCCCAGCCTTCAGAACCTGAGAATCTTCCTACATTCTTGTGCATTCATGTTAGGACTCAGTGGTCACGACATCTCCGTTCAAACTTGTTCTTCCTCCAAAAACACAGCGACCGCCGTAAGAGAAACGGCGCAGAGCAGACAAGACGTAAAAACACACAGCAGATGTGGGACATGTTCCACATATGGCCGCATCCGCCCAGCTGTGGATCCACGGTATATAAAGCCAACTGCATCCCATAATGCTTCAGACCACATTTGAAAATGCCTGATATTTAGGTTGCCCTCAGAGACTAAGAGAGCAGTGATCCCCAGGACATGTTTGGCAGTAAGGCATCAGCAATTAGAAGCAGATGTGGGCGGGAACACATACTCATCTACCACGGCATGCGTACGAGGGTTCGAGGTGGAGGTCAGAACGACCCAGGGGCTCTGAACTGGCCCGCCACGCACGTGGCTCTAAGACGCAAGTGGTTTCTTCGAGAAGACAGCTGGAACCTCACAGAGGAGGATTCTTACGGTTGAGCTGCAGTGCATAAACTGCGCCTAAAAATGCACTTCTGCACACTGGAGGTCTACTGGGCGGTGGAAAAACAAGTCACAGGATCGGATAAATCATCCTTCACCCGATTCCTGACAAGCAGATGAGTACCTGCGTGTCATTTTCAGAAGCCATCTGTGGACTCCAGGCTCGTTTCACATGGGCTACGATGCAATTTCACTACGCTGTGCTCCGATGAAGGAATGTCCCAAAAATATAAAACTACCTTGCATAACCACTGTCAACCTAATGTGGCATTTTGTATCCAGCTGGATGGTATCTTCCAGGATAACAGGGCCCTGGCCCCCAAGCTCTCAATGCCAAGAGACACCAGAATGATTTCACTGGCTCAGGACGGACTCATGCTCTGATAATAGACTACATACTGGGGCTTACATTTTCCTCAGAGAGCTTTAGCCATCCAGTTTCCAAACTGCTTAATCCTATTCAGGATTGGGGGGGGGGGCAGGAGCCTATCCCAGGCAACCTAGGGCACATCCTGGATGAGGTGCCACCCCATCACAGGACACAGTCGCATACAAGTTATACATACTGATCACTCAACAAAGCATGTCTTTGGACTGCAAGAAGAAACCAGAGTATCAGGCACACAGAGCAAAGACAAGGATTCGAACCCCCAACCCAGGAGGGGAAGGGAGGCAGACATGCAAACCACTGAACCACCGTGCCGATATATGTATGCCATTCAAGCCCACTGTTTTCGTTTTAAGGCAAAGCCTCAAACATCAGATTAAACCACAGCATCGACTCTTGTGATCCCCAGTTACTGCTATCCCTTAAGCCTCTACGGATCATAATGCGAGTGCATTTCCGAAGAGGCCGTTTCTTATATGCCCTCTGAGCTCTGATCATATCCGGTCTGCTCGCTTCTGTGCCGCCGGTACCGGAGCCGGTCCTCGTCTGCTGTTCTTCGGAGGGAACCGGTCTATGAGTGACATTCCAGATGTTTAAAAGCCCCCTCGGCAACCACTGTGGGGTGGGGGGGGGGGGGTCCTCGATAGCCGGGCGCTGAAAACAACACAGCTTAAAACATATTCTGAAACGAAACACAGTATGAAAATAATAAAAAATAAACTTAAATCTGAAAGCTACCCCACTCACCCGAGCCGGTGATGAGAATCTCCCACACTGACCACCCACGGCTCTCCGCGAGGCTCCGTTTCACGAGCCGGGACGAACCATCGCTAACGGGGAGGGGGGTGGCCGTGGCACCACAAGATCAGGAGCGCCTGGATATTTCGATTTTAAGCGAGTTTAAATGCTGGCAAGGGGGGGTGTTTAACAGCAAGCGCTCGCAACTTGCCTTCGACGACGTCTCCCCATCATTTAACCCCTACGCAAGCAAGTGGAACAGGATAAAGTGCCCTATGAAAGTGCCTAGTGGACAATGGTACAGCCCAGTCTGGATGTATGTGTCTTTTGAATAGCAGGACACCCCCCACACTGCGCTGGGGTGTCTGTCGTATCGCTGTGGCCGTAACACTAACCGTGTCTCGTTAGTGAAAGCGGCTTTCCGCTTTGGCCTCTTCTCCAGTGCAAACACTCCTTTTCTGAGGTGTCAGCGGCCCACCTGCATCACAGGCGCAACTTAATCGTGCGAACAAAATTCCATCAATTTAACTGATTTAAGACTGTTTTGCCAAATATATAAAAAACACAACCAGGCAGCTCCGTTTCTGAACCAGAAAACACCTGAGCCGAGTGTTTGTCAGAGATTTATTAAAAAATCAGCCCGGCACATTTCTGTGTTACACTGCTGATTTGAGCCAGGTGAACGGCCACTCCATTCCACTCCACTTCATCTCATTCCACTTCATCTCATTCCACTCCATCCCACTTCATCTCATTCCACTCCACTCCACTTCATCTCATTCCACTCCATTCCACATTCCACACCACTCCATCTCATTCCACTCCATTCCATCCCACTTCATTCCACACTCCACTTCATCTCATTCCACTCCATTCCACATTCCACGCCACTCCATTCCACATTCCACTCCATCCCATCCCACTTCATTCCACTCCACCTCATTCCACTCCATCCCATCCCACTTCATTCCACTCCACCTCATTCCACTCCATCCCATCCCACTTCATTCCACGTTCCACTCCACTCCCTCTGTCTCCCAAGGCAGCAGACTCCGCGCATCATCCGTTCACAAATACCAAGAAAGTGCCTGTGGTGGCTTTGCTCCTGCCTTCTGACTACCCCCTGGTCCAGAGCTTATACCCCAGGCAGTATGGAGTAGGATCCACGTTTGCCTGGCAGCTTTGGTCCCAACACAACGTGTTCTGAATTTGAAATTTCAGATCCCCATCTACTGTATATACAGTATAACCCGGCTCGTCAGCTTTATAGAAATTCCTCTCTCAAGACCTCAGTCTACAGTTCGGACGGGAAGGTCCAGTGGCAGAACACACCGAAGTCTGTTCGCGAATTTCAAATTGTTTGAAATGGTAAGTTTCTCTTATTACTCGCTTGTCTGGAGTGACCGGTGACCATGCAAGTCGGCTCCACGGTGTCAGCGATAATTTAATGTTGACCGTGTTTTTGGTCCTGAACATTGCACGGTTCCTTCCTATCTGACTGCGTATGTTACAACTAGATTTATATTACAGTTATGTCGTTTTGTTTATTACTATACTAATAGTAATCATCTTACAGTCAACCGTGACCAGAATGTGTGGTTAAAAATGCTCTTATAACATGCGGCTTGGATTTAGTTAAGTTTAATTATTTATACGTCACCAATAAGAGAAAAAGGCTGCCTTACCCTGTGTAACAGCACCAGCCACCTCTATCACACCAGTAACGTTCAAACCGCCTATATTCTATACTAACCTCTGTAACAGCCGTCCTCAGATCCTCCTAATTCGAATCAGCTTCATTCTCACCACCGTCTAAACGGACGTGAATCCGAATTCCCCCGCCCCAGAGAATAAACCGAAGTAATGTCGCAACTTAAGCGGTTAAAGACCGTGACAGGAGCTGCCGTATCTGACTGTGAACGATATGCCGGCGGTGACTGGTTTCCCGTCTGGGCTTGCTTCCCCTTTAGCGTTTCGAAAGGTGGCCTCCAGGCACAGGTGCCCGAGTTTATCGTGGCTTCGGCCAGACCGGATGATGAGTAAAGTTGGCCTCACCAATGTTCAGCCGGTGAGCCAGCCTATGGTTCTCCTATAAATGTAACAAGTGGTCAGGCTGAATGAGATTACAGCAGTGCCAAGTCCCTTAACATTCAAAAGCCATTGTATGTTATCTTTTATCTATTTGCAGTTAATTTAATATGACGACAGAGTCTTTGTGGTAAGGCTGCTGTTCCCATATAATTTAATGTTAATTACTGAGTGCATGGTAGTCATGCACTATTTTACGCCGGTTTGTGTTATTCATAAACATTAGACAAAAACACACAACAAACCGAACCGCGTGTACCAGCCTGCTCATGAGGCAGCATGTGATCAGAGCCACAGCCTACGCGCTCTCTTCGATCAGCAGTAATCACATACCGCTGGGTCAGAACCGCGGTCTGGGGGAGCGTTAGTAGCAGGTCAGGATGTAGAAACTTGGAGACAAAAGCCAGCACTGAATTACAGAAGAAGACCACAAACTAGCTTTGTTTGTTACAATGTCCATCTTTGTTCTAAATGTACTGTTCCTTTTGTGCAGCAAGCTGCATATGCCCCAACCCAAGAGCAAGGGGAGGTTCACAAAGTGACTTGAGCAAGACAGGCTCTTCTTGGTACCCACAAGCATTGGGGACCAAGAAACCACTACCAAATACCAGTCTTCCTGAATGAGCAAGCATTTACATTTACATGCCCGGTGTTCCTATCTTCAGCTTTTCTATTCAGAAATAAAGCTTGGTAGCTTTAAAGCTGCTTTTCACCTGTCTGCAGAGATCAGAGGTCGTCACCTTTGGTCTGTAAGAGTCAGGACAGGAATTTGTCCTTCTGTGCAGCCTCATCACACGTAAGATGGCATCCGCTGTCTTGTGGGCAGAAAGAAAGACTGCTTGGAGACAACCTCAGTGCTGCTTCATTCTTACTTCCTGTCACGTGACCCCTCCCCTGCAGACCCTGCCCCTTGCCCACTAGCAGAAGTTTTGTGGAAAGCAGCCACTCATCTCTCAGCGGAGTCGTCCGTCTCAGTCTTTGCCTCTCCTCAGCTGCCAGGGTCCAGTTTCCGTGGTGGGATCCTGACGAATATGGACAGAGCAGAGCCTTCCGCCAGCTTCCTGCGCCTCATGTCAGGTAAAAGAGCACCGCCTCTGTTATCCTGTTCCCCAGCCTGGGGGGGGCCCCTTCCTTCCTGGCTGTCCTCCTTGTACCTCTCCCCTCAGTCCGCCTCTTGGCGTTTTCTTCCTCCAGCTCTATAAAACCATGTTTATTGCCACTGGCTTGCTTTTAATGCATTCTCGTACGGCTGGGGGGGAGGACATCCTTCAGTGGCAGCCTTCAACTCAAAAGTCACAGCAGACAACAAGCCAGCGAGAGACATGTCCAAAGACACAGCCATCGTCGTCCGATGGCGGTCCAGCCGTTTTGGCTGCTGTGTAACGACACTGGGGCATGGTTGTCTTTGCTGATACAATCTGAGAGGAGCTTCTGATATGCAGCATCTAATCGAAAGAAATGAAGACTAAACTCCATCTCTTCAACTGATTTCTGCACCTGAGAGCCTAGAGTTGTGGCACACAGTCTCAGAGAGGGCAACAGAGGGTACAGCATGTCACAGGAGACACACCGGCAGCCTGGAAGGAGTGCCGTGTTTAAAGACAGTTAGCGTTACTTTCTCAGAAACAGGCTCGGAGTTATTCTTTGAATCTCCCAGGCTATAGTTTATATCTTCTCCTTCCTGTGTCCCAGCAGGGTATTTTTTCTGAACCGTAGTGTCTTGTGGGTTTCAGTTCTCTATTTGTGCAACCCACGTATATATGCTGCAAGAGTGTAACATGAGGGCTGCGGCGACAGCAATCCTGCATGTAAACATTTTGGAAGCGACTCCAGCTTGTGTGTCAGAGGTCCCACAGAGGTAGGAGGGGGGGATCCGCTTAGCAAAGGGGAATCTCTCATTTCAAAGAGAGGTCTACGCTGCAGCAGTGAGCGAGGCATCATGCAGGGACTCGGTGAAGAAGGAAGGAAGAGGACAGGTGTGATGGAGACTGTCAGGTATGGCTTGCCGCTCTTCGTGTACCACGGAACAACACAGAAGGTGAGAGAGCTAAGACTGGAGGAGGGCTAACTTGCTAACTTTGAGAAACGTAGTCTGCATTTACATGCAGATTATGTTACAGTTTAAACCGGTTTAAAGTGGGGGATTTCACTGGAGAAATTCTGATAGGGAGGGATGGCTTGCTGGGAGCAATGGTTTACTGCATTGATGATACAAGTGGACGCCAGGGAGCAGTGCTGCATTTTGCAGATAGGGGGCGTTACGAGATGGCGAGGGGAGGGTTTTGCAGAATCTAGACTGTAGTGTCACGTGTGTGTGGCAGAATGAGACAGGGTAGGGGTGCAGCGCACGGTACTGGAAGGGCTAACTCCACTATCATCCACCCCTGCAGAGGAGAGCAACACCTCTGAACTCACTGTGGTGTTCTGCGACGACCACCAGGAGGCGCTCTGCAACCAGCCACAGAACTACAGGGGCTGGCTAGGGTTGCCGTCCAAGGGGCAAGGCACTGAAGATAACGATTGGTATTTGACCAAAGAATGGGACCCCAACCTGCCTCTCAGAAATTTGCCCTTGACAATGCAGGAGAAGAGGGACGCCAGGTTTGTGTGGGGAGGGGGTTTCCCATGATGCTGCGCAAAGGTGTCAAGGTTGTTCTTGAACACTTTTACCAAGCTGTGCCATCATCGAAGGAGGAGCAATCGCCATTATTAAGGCAGAAAACCCCAGAGGGAGTAAGCTAAGCTTAGGAATATAAGTTCAGACTAATTGCCAGATGTATTTAGAGACATCTCATTTTAGTTTTACTATTAGGTTGTTCAACTGGTATTTGATATCTCAGATAGCATCAATACGCAGAGGATTCGCGGGCATACATCATTTTATTTTGGGTTTATAACATGCGCCTCAACAAACATCATACACCCAACAAGATTCCAATATGGATTCTCTCAGTGTTATTTTCAAAAGACACCGGTCATTAAAAACACAGAACTAGTACAAGTTTAAGACTAATAATTGAGACCCGACAGCAGAAAGGATGCTGGGCTTTCAATCAGGTGCCGTAGAATATCTCCATGTTCGGACGCGTGAGCACTGAACAGCAACACTTCTAGCTTATTTCTGTACCATAAAGGATGTCTGATTCACCCACAGTGTTCCATGCCACTGAGAGTTTCACGTTCATTGTTTACTGATTTGTCGATGTGAATATGCACCTACCCTTTAACGATGTGATATTTCACTGCATAATCGTTGACCATTGATCGTTGATGCGTATTCCCACCAGACCCATAGCAGATTAGCCACCCAAGTAAAACAGTTTCTTGCCACAATCTGGTTGGCTGAACTGTGAAGCCGTGCTCTGTTATCAGTTTCCTGTGCTGGGGCTAACAGCTCACCCTCTGTTCTCACTCAAGTAGAGCTGTTTGCTGGTGTGATATTCCTGCACCCAGCCTGAATCAACACAGGCGAGACGGTCAAAGCTTGCAAAAATGAACAAATGGCAATGATTAAGGTCCATACATCATCAGAATGAACAGAGTCTGCATTGCTCTGTTATCTTTGAGCAATGTTTTTTACAGTGTTTTGACACCGTTAGAATTTAAATCCACCTAAGATCTACCCGAATAGCACCAATTTTTGGCTTCAAGACATGCATCCAGGTAGCCACATTAATTAGCCCACAATGCATGTCTTTGGGCTGCAAGAGGAAACCAGAGTACCTGGTGGAAACCTGTGGAGAACAAGCAAGCTCCCCACACACACAGCTGGAGGCAGGGTTCAAACTCCTGATCAGGATGGTGTGAAGCAACAGTGCTAACCACTGAATCACCGTGCCCCCTGAAACTATGGTTTATGTGACTAAAATTTCTGCAAATTTACATCTCAGTTTGCTGTCTGCTTGCCTGCCAATCAGGGAACGTCGACACCTGCAGCAACGCTCCATTGGCTTCTGGGAGTCTTGGAGGCGGAGCCAGCAGACCATGATAAGGCGGGTCCTGAAGCAGACAGGCGAGATCCTGTTAGTGTTGCAACCATGGAGACATACCCTGCACAGCATCGAGGGTGAGGGCCAACGTCAGGGAGAGAGAACCATCTGAGCTGGTTTTTGTGGAGCAGAAGCTTTCTAAGCAGAGGCCATGAGCCTAATTTGATTGGTTTCTCTTGCCCTCAGGCAAGTTCGGTGTGGGTGTAAAGGTGTACTTTGCCTTTCTGCGATACCTGGTCTATCTTAACCTGTTGAGCTGCCTGCTGACTGGTGGGTTGGTGCAGGCCCCTGTGTTCATCTTCAACAGCAGAAATATCAGTTTTCAGGGAGGTAAGAAATATTTCAAGTGATGTACCCAACATAAGAGGACAACAGGTGGTCTCTTAAAAGGATTTAGTCTGGAAACTTTGTTTAAAAGATCAGCTCATTAACTACTCTACCACCAGACTTTGCATTATTATCATTTTTTGTTGTTGTTGTTTTTTCTATTTTGCGAAGTGCTCCAGCTTTGTGGCATTGCTTTATGTTTTCTGTAGGTTTAAGAAACATTTCCATTCTTCATTTTCTTCTGGGGAAGGTGAGTTAGAGCCACTGTGTTAGAGTGTTCAAAAAATGTATACTCCAAATACCCAGAATTCTCCTGAAACATGTCCTGGTTCCCTGTCTCCTACAGGGCATTCTGGAAGAATCCCCAGTTTTCTACAGTTTCTACTGGTCCAACTTACCAGACAGACCATGCTTGAACATACCCCTCCTCTTCCTTTTGGGCATTTCTGCTGTGCTGATCTTTAGCCTGGTCATCTTGGTCCGAAGGTTAGGCTGCACAGCAAACTGATGACAAAAAACCAATGCATTGGTGTGACGCTAAGAAAATGCTAGCGGGCCACATCCGTTCTATTTGGACATCCTTTGCAGTTCCTGCAATGTACCATTTAAGAAGCTGCATTGTATGAAACAGGCCAGCAGGTGGTGAAGTGGTTAAGGAAACTGGAAGCTATGAGTTCAAATAAACCATTAGTGCTGTATTTTCAAGCAATATAATTAGCCCAAACTAGTTTAGTTTTTAATCAGCTGTTTATACAGAGTAAAACAAACACAGCAGGGTGGAAGACAACCAAGAAATGAAGTGAAATCTTTCTTTGTTATTTGTACTATTTCACACAATATTTTGGAATGTGTTTCTCGCATATCCCGTCTTTTTCTCCATGACGACATGCACAAAAAAACCAAGAAAGTAAGGATCAGCTTCCACATACTAAATATAAAAAATAAACAAATCAAATCTCGGCTGTTTGTGAGGATTAAACAAACAGGAACTAAAGCAGACAGCAAGTTCCTCTGGTTTATTCTTTGTGCCCAGACCTCCTCTTTCTTTATAATTCTTTTCACCCAGATACTAATTGTCATGTGACTAGTTTGTCACTATGGCCTTGTGGGAACTGGAGTGCTGTGATTGGGCTGTGCCTTTTCCATATAAGGCATAAAAGGGCAGGATGGCCCCCAGTTCCCACTCTACTATCTGCCTCCCTCCCTTACAGGACAATCAACGGTTACAAGCACAAGTGGATGCTGGGTATCCGGTACAGCTTCAACATGAGCTTCAAGGTCTTTGGCGCCTGGGATTTCTGCATCCAGGACCCAGGGTCGGCCGCCTTGAAACGGAGGGTCATCAGGGATGAACTCAATGTAAGGTGGCACCAAAACGGCTCCTTTTTTCAGCTGAAGAATCTAGAAATTTCCTGCTTCATTCAATGAGATGCAAACATGAAGATGGACACTTCTGCTTTTTCAGTCATACAGAGGAAAAAGTTTCTCCTCCTTGCTTGTCAGTTATTTATTTTGCAGCATCTCTTTCTGCCTCATTGGCACTCTTCCACCGATTGCAAGATGACCCCTCCTGGCTTACCGTCCCTCTCCGCTCTGATCTCCACCCCCTCCCAGATGGACCTGGAGGAGGAGCGTTTCCGCCTGCGGGTGGCTCAGCGGACCTTCAGGCAGAAAGGGTGGCTCTGCTTCATCCGCTTCCTGTTAAACTTCATGGTTGTGGTTCTGCTGGGTGGTTCCTTCTACCTCATCAATTTTGCGACCCAGTTTTCCCAGTCCAGCGAGAAATACGTGAGTGGACGTCCCTGTGGCCCTCTTCGTCGGCCAGTTCACTTCCTCCTCTCCCTCACCCATTCTCCGGTCCCCTCTCGGTGGCACAGGACAGCGGGTGGTTCCTCAGGCTCCTGGTACAGTACCTTCCTCCCATCACCATCACGGTGGTCAACTTCGTGCTCCCCCACGTGTTCCGAATCATCTCCAGATTCGAGGATTACTCACTCACCACCCAAGTCAACGTTACTCTGGTCAGGTTGGTGGCCTCGTCCCCCCATGCAGCTTCGTTATGGCCACTCCCCTTCACCCATTATGTTTAGTAAACATAAATGGATGTTAATTAAATGTGTGTATCTCTCTAGGATCGATACAGTATCCATCCATTTATCTATTCATTCATCAATCCCTCCATCTTGCATGCCACGGTTCGCGTACTGGTGAAGTGGTTATGTACATTAGACCGATGGATGCACTGATATTTAAAATGACGTTCAAGTATTCCATGAAATGAGACCTAAATCAATGATAATATTTCAATTGCTAAATCGAGCTATAACACCACTGGTTTTTTTTTTTTTTGGTTTTTTTTTCCCAGCTTTCCATAAGATTCACATATTTCTTGTCCTGGGTGCTTGTAATGGCTGCCCGTGATTAGACAAGTTCAGTAGCTTTGCTGTGCACAGCCAGTGAAATGATTTGTTCATTACAGCAGCAGATGTACCTACCACATGGCCCTAAAAGTGTCTGGGGGTTTTATATTTTAGCTACTCAAGGTCCTTTGAATGCCATAGTAGTAACAGCACGTTTTCCTGTTTTTGAAGGAGCATCATCCTGAAGCTTGCTTCCTTGGGCATCTTCATCTTCTTCCTCTACAGTACTCTCTGGAAAAACAAGGATACTCAGAAAAATGTTTCAGTGGTAGTAACAAAAAAAATTGTAACTTCCAAGTTCATGGTTTTGACTTCTGAATAAAGGTGTCTTAATCACTTTTCTCGCACATTTTTTTCCAGTGCTGGGAGAATCTGTTTGGCCAGGAGATGTACAAACTTCTGGTCTTCGACTTTCTGGCGTGCTTCTCGGGCACTTTCTTCATGATGTTTCCCAAAATGTGGGTGATCCCTTTTTGACTTTTACTTTTCCGCCAGATTAGAGGATGTTTTCACAGGGTGTGGTGGGCAGATGTACATCTTTTATGATAGGGCAGTACTCAGCAGTGCAGAGTAGTGGTCAGCAAACCTTTCTTTGTATTAATTTAATAAGCCTTTTTTGTAATAATTATGTTGAAATAGTAGAACTGATATATGGTTGCAACCAGAAAAAGCAGATAAAATGAGGACAACGGTAAAGTAATAGCAGTCACGTAGGTCACCTCTGCCAAAGTGAACTACCTGTTCGATATTTTTATCCAGTCTCCCAACGAAATGAATCATTTCCTCTGTTGTACTGATCACTTTTTAACATTTTTTTGACAACAAAGCACGTCTGAGGATTGTGGGTTTGTTGTTGCATTTAGGATACGTAAGAGTTTGGTGAGGGAACTGATTGTTTTAAATAGGTCAAATCGAGATACGGAGGCTGTTCGGATCTGACTATCTTGACTTTTTAAAGGATATAAACGACCTGGACTATTGCATACACAAGCAGCATGACAGGGACTTGTACTCTAGCTGTGATTTTTAAGCGCCTAGTTTATAAATGTTAACCACCAAATTAACCTGTGTGCCCCTGCTGCTGTGTTTCAATCACATGCGATTAGCAGTCATGTTAGGAACTATCCAGATGTAATTGTACATCTGTAATCGGCAAGTAATGTTTGTGTATTTTTTTCAAAAGGTACACTGAGGAATTATGGGGGATTTTAACCAGCCTGTCCTTATAGAAAATAATTAGTTGAAGTTTATACACATATTGTGATAGGCTTTTAATTTGAGTAATACCGTTAGATTGTGTTTCATTGCAGGTTGCTGAGGGAGCATTTTGCAGAGAACAATCTGGTGAAACTGATGGGGACGCAGAAGTTTGTCATTCCTTTCAACGTGTTGGACCTCATATACAACCAAACGGTCACCTGGGTGGGGGTGTTCTACTGCCCCCTGCTGCCCCTGATCTCCCTCACCAAACTAATTCTGGTCTTCTACATCAAGAAGGTGCAGCACCCTTGTAGATATGAGAGGGTTCTGCTCAGCCGACCCCTCGTTCATTCCTGCAAATCAAAATGTTGTGTTCCCTCCAGATTTAGTGTAACCCTCTTGCAGTATGGCCTGTTTGCCTGACATACTGTGGCCAATAAAATAGAAGGCTTACATGTTTCAGCCAATCAGTGAAGGACATGACAGTGTGTCTGTGGTCCAGTCAGTCTCAGTGGCCCCCCTCCTCCATGTTGACACAGTTTGCCGTGCAGCGCTGCTGTGACCCCGCCCACCGTGTGTTCAGAGCCTCCACCTCCTCGGTCCTGTTCCACTTCACCTTGCTCCTGGGGCTCTTGATGGCGGTTGTGGTGCTTGGCATCACTCTCAATAAGTAGGTGGAGCTACGTTGCCGCACCCATCCACTCCCCACCATTGACCCTGTCAGGAGCACCATGTGACGTGGAACCCCCCCCCCGAGGACTGACGTGTTCTCTGCCCCCCTCCCACGCAGGCTGCCCCCATCTCCCTCTTGTGGTCCATTCAAAGGCTGCAGCACAGTGTTCAACGTCACGGCCGTGTGTGTGGACAGTCTGCCCAGCACCCCCCGCAACTTAATTCACTTCTTGTCTTCGGAGGCATTCGCCCTCTCCTTCATCTTGGCAGAGATGTAAGTGGAGACGAAAGGTATGAAGTGGTCAGGCAGGTACACGCAGTGTGGGAGTGAAGCAGCTAAGAAGAACTACATTAAGGCTCGATGGTCTGTATCTCCAAGTAAAGAATGAAGGCACGGAGCTTTATTTCATTATTATAATTAATCCTGCGTAACCGACTCTTCTCTTGAGATAATGTTCATATATGACATGCATACAGAAATTTAACATGTTCTGATTGGGAGTTGCCTACTTGAGGAGCTGCAAGGTGCTTGCAAAGCATTGTGGGATGCCTGTGCAATAGGATTAATGGGATATGTGTGCATAGTTGTGTGAGGTATAAGCTCTAGACTGTGAGGGCTATGAGAGGTTCTGTGATCCAGGCGTGAATGGTCCCTGAGTAGAAACGCATCTGCTTATCTTCCCAGAATCCTGCTGACGCCATCCATGTCCCAGAGGAGAGCCAACAACAAGACCATCGAGAGGCTGAAGAACATGCTAGTTTTGGTAAGTCCGGTACACGGCAAGGAAAACTTTTGGCTACGCTTCCTGCATCTGTCACACACAATTAAATATGAATCGTTAGGATTTTGCATGTTATGGCAGAATAAAAATTTCACCCCGTGCAGATACCTAAACCAAACCTTTTAAATTGCTTTAAAGAGCAGTTTTTCCCTACTAATGTGCATTCCCCTCTCATTCCCCCTGCAGTTTAGCTCAGATAAATGGTTCCTAGTGAAGCAGTTGACCTACCCTCGCATGCAGTCACTGGAAAACAGCATCTCTGCAGGCAGTGGTCAGTTCAGGCCCACATCACTGCCAGAGGACCCCCTGCAATCCCCAGCCGAGGGCCATTCTCGGTTGCTGTCTGGCCACTGCACATCCTTTCCTTCCACCTCTTCGAAATGAACTCAGTCTGTCTTGTCAGTGTCACGCGGCCTGGGGTGTCCACAGTAGTTGCGTGAGGGTTCGGCCCGGCTCACATTGGTGACACATCACAGGGAACTGCAGTCCACAGCCCCGCCATGCTGACCAGATGTCATCTCAGCTAATGGGGCCCTTCTTGCTCTGACTGTCTCTGAAATACCATGCTTGGGTTAGACATACTATGAATGTTTTATCGAGTTACTGCTGTAAATATTTATTTAATATTTCAATGCTGTCATTCCTGAGGAAACATGCTTATTTGAATGTAGTTAAACCAGACACTGACCTCACTTTTTTCCCCACTGTGGGATCTGGTGTCACACATACTAACCACACTCTTTGTCACTGGGCTGAAGTGTCTGACAACACGCACATAGATGCTTTTCTTAAAACCACTCTGATTTGCTGTGCGAAAGCCTCTCCCGGGACATGAACCTACAACCTACAGCTTCCAAGGCAATGTGCTTAACCACTATGCAGCCCTCATCTGAGTGCCAGGTTGGATTGCATGTAGTATCCTCATGAAAACAGAGCAACCACTATCCTTCTAAACCTTTTGTCACTTCTGAGAATATTACAGTTTTTAAGATTCGTTATTGATATTTAAGTAAATGGCAACACCACCTCCAGAAAAATTCACACCATCCCCTAAACCTGAGTTCTATTCATCTTCTAACTGCTTATCCTGGTCCAGGGGGCCTGGAGCCTGTCCCAGGCTGTACAGGGCAGAACACAGTGGTACACCCTGAACAGAGTTGGGAAATTCAGGTCCAGAAAGTACAAATCCAGACTAGGATTTTGTTTCAATCAACCTGTTGAGTATAAAGAGGCACTAAGAGTCACAGTCACAGAATACTCAACTGGTTGGTTGAAAGAAAATCCTGGTCTGGATTTGTACTTCCCCGGACCTGAATTTCTCAACTCTAACCCTGGATGGATTTCCAGTCCATTGCTGGGCTCTCACACACATTTGTACTCCACAGACAATTCAGGGATGCCAGAAAGTTTAACTGTATGTGTTGAGACTGCAGGAAGAAGCTGGACCCCATAAAGTACCGGCGGAATGTGCAAGATGGGATTTGAACCCCCAGCTGGGGAGGTGTGAAGCAACAGTACTAACCACTGAGTTATGCTGGCTTATATATCTAAATTTACTTGGCCAGATAGCAACACAACAAATTTGTTCAGTCACTTGCAAACTGTCATGGCCTCACAGTCACCAACGCTTCCACTCACAGGAGTGCTAGTCAGACAGTTGTCTTCACCTGTGACTCCTTAACCGTGTGGACGTTTAAACACCCGTGCCTTTACTGTAGTGGCAGTTTTGTTTCTCAGCTACAGTCTGAGCATTCCTTCTGCTTCTGATATCATGACTTTCCTTTCATGTGTTTACCTTCCGACTTTGAGTTACTTTTCGGTGCACCGTAAGATCCCCACTAACTGTATCCTGTCTAATGACTCTGCTTTGGATCGCAGAAATAAAACTCCGCATCTGTGTCTCCATCTGGTGGACACCTTCAGTTATTACACAAACTAACTGTAATCAGTCGTTATAGTTAGTTTGTTGTTTCTGTGCCACTTCCATCTGCACTCAACATACGTCTTAAAGAAACACGTCACTGGAATATTAACAGTCCTGCCATAATCTTTTTTCAAAGGCCATGTTTAAACCGGACTGAAGTAGGATTATGATGTGAATGAAGCTTCTGATTCTCACTTTCTCCCAGCCTCTTCTGTTTTGTGTCGTGCTGCATTTTTTTAATGTGATGTGACCATATCTCTTCATCTTGCTTTTCCAACAATCCTGCATCCATACTGGATCTGTGAAGCAAAGAACAGCAGTCTTCTAACTGGTTATGAGGTGGGGCGTTATTGGTCCTCAGCTATCTGTCCCCTGCAGATGGGAGTGGGGAGGGGATTGTTTAAGGCATCTACACACACACACACGCACGCACACACCAGCCAGTCAGCAGTTAGACGGAAAGATGAGGAGTTGGCTGGCCCCATGTTTGAAGTCAGGTTTGGGTAAGTTGGCCAGTGCTTACCCCAGATACACAGAGAGCCATGAATACTTCCTAGAAACAGAATTAAACTGTTTAGAACTATTTCGATATTTACATCTATGTTTTTTTTTCCAGTTTATGCAATTCTGTGGACAGACATTGGTATGTGCTCTGACAAAGCATCGCTACATTCAGTATTTGTTCAGTTTTTTGTTTTTTTCTAGGGTTCTGTCCTCATGACAGCCAGCTAGGGCCTGATTAATGTGTAGAGCAAGATCTGAATACTTCTGTTGTACCTTTGAGAAATATTCATTTATCTTGTTACTGACCTTACTGGGGGCTCGATTCTGAAATTTTACCTGTGGTATTACTTGCTGCTCAGCACACAATCTTTTATCCAGGGTAGTCCACACAACTCACAGCTTAGTAAGTAGAAAACACAGTACAGGTGCTTTTCTGTACAGTGTGACAACTCACACCTCTGTCCACAGCACTGTCATTGTCACAGATGCCCATGTTGAGTGGTCCGGAGAAGGACTACTTGAGAGCCAGGGTGACCTTCACGTGCGAGGCACCCCAAGTGGCCCCGCCCCTGCTTTTTGAGTTGCTGAAGGACGCAGAGGACCGTGTCTTGGACAAGAAATCCCCACAGGACGGCTGGTCTGTCAACTTCAGCCTGCCGGTGGACACCCATTCAACAGGGAGTTACCGCTGCAGAATGACTCCGCGGGGGAGCGCCGATCAAGGTTTACCTCTGTACAGCAACAGCCTCCGCTTTCAGGTCGTGAGTAAGTGGGGGGGGGGAGGAAACATCCAATAAGAAATGAGGGAGGCGAGACTTCCTGTCAGACATCACTATGTTGCATAGGGCCTCATTCGCTGAGTTGCCTATGAAAAAAGTCAATCCTTGATGTCAATCCTTGATGACAGTCATGGAAAAAGGCCTAGTCATATTGTTGATTTCCTTGTACTTATTATTTGATGGTGGGTTTTGTTGAGTGGCATGGTGGCATGGCACACCCACGGTGCTGGAGTGTGGGATTCGGAGGGTTTTCTCTCAGTGTGTCATTTTACAGAAACAGTCCAAAGTTATGTGTGTCCTGTCCATACCATCGCTGCACTGAAAAAGTGGCTAGTAGGAATTTAGTTTTACTGGGCCAACTTCTGCAGGATTTTTCATAAGAGACTGCTGTAATCCCTCCCCCCTACAGTCCCAGTGTTGGGTGCCTACCTGCGCACAAATTTCACCCCAGCAGGACTGTACGAGGGGCAGACACTGACGCTGTCCTGCCAGGTTCAGCAAGGTTCCCACCTCGTCTACAGCTGGCTCCGCGACAGGAGACAGCTGGCAGCCTCCCCGGGGGGGGCAAACCTCATCATCAGCCCCGTGTCACTGGGTGATGCTGGGAGCTACTCTTGTGGTGCCAGGAATGATGTACCCAACTCCAGGGTGTCCTACAGTAAAGACGTCCAGGTGGCAGTCAAAGGTAGGGGCGGGGCGGGGCGGGGCAGGGCGGGGCAGGGCAGGGCTGGGCAGGGCTGGGCAGGGCTGGGCTGAGCCCTGGGGCTCGAAACTGTCCAGCCTCGTGATGTTAACCGCATGGTGCAGAGGTAGCTTGTTTGGCAGCCCTGGCCCTTTAATAAAGCAGAAATGCGTGTGTTCACGGCATGCTTGTTTTTACTACCACTTTTAGCTTTGCTGTCGAAACCGAAAATCTCGTTTGCCGTGACGAAAAATGGCACGGGATACCGAGCCGACGTGACCTGCTGGTCGGCCAGGGGGTCACCACCAGTGCAGTTTTGGCTCTTCCTGAATGACATGGTGGTAACCAGCAGGGCGGCGGCGTCACAGAGCACACGCTTCTCAGTGCCCATTCTGCTGGGGAAGAGATTGGGTGAGATGTGGTGCGAGGTGGAGAACGCGGTGCAGCGCCTGGCCAGCAAGGCGGTGACGCTGGAAGTGGGTGAGTTCTGTTTTTGGCACCTGTGGAAACGGCAACATGCATACGTGCCGTGCATCTTCCTGAACTGGACTTTCCCCATCTCTCTTTTCCTGCGTATATTTGCATGACGGGTATGTGGGCAATCACCTGAAGTGCGTGCTCATGTCTGTGAGTGCACTTCTGTATAGTTCCTGTAGGAGGCGACCTGCATCTCCAGGTGGAGCACCTACATGACGCGGCCTCTACCGTGGTTGCCGCCCTACTCCGCTGCACCCCCACTCGAGGGACCTTCCCGGAGTTCGCCTGGTTCCTGAACGGCAGCCCTCTGGAAGGGAGGGGCAACTCACACATCATGGCCAACAGAAACAGGTCCCTCCTTCTGATGCCCCTCACAGCAGAAAACTCAGGAGACTACCACTGTGAGGCCAAAGACAGCTTTGACAACACCTCCGGGATACGAAGCCCAGCACACCAGATCCACCACTCAAGTAAAGGCCCCCATTTCAAACTTTCCTGTCACATCACCTGACTAATTATCTCAGCTCCTTTCTCTCCATTTACTTATTAATTATCTAATTACCTTGTGATTAACCCACACCTTTACCCACAGACTCAATCGTTCATAAAGTCACATATTTTCTTGAGTATTTTAAATACTCTGTTCAAGGGTAAAACAGCAGAGCCCCTTCTGGGAGTTTAACCTGCAACCATGAGGTTATCTTTCCCTCCCTTTGCCTGTTATTCAACCCTTATGTTTGCCTTAAACCATTTCAGATGCTCAAAATTCAAGGTTAATACTACTGGGACTAAGTAATCTCACTTTAAGTAGTAGTTTGTTTTTGCATAGTTGGATAATACCTTAGACCAAAAATGTGATTAACTGTTCAACTTCATCATTACTTTTGTGCCTAAAATGTATTAAAATGATGGTTAGAGTGACTCTTAATTTGAGTGTTTTTAAACATATTTCATGTAGCTGATACACTTTACTATTTACCGGTACAATTTAAAGAGATTTCTTTCTATTAAAAAACAAATTTCAGGTAATGTTTAGTGGTTGTTATGTGAAACTTAGTGTTTTTTATAAAGAAATTTTTGTTGCATGCATTGCTAGCATGTTTCGAAAGGTTCTCTTTAAAATGAAGGGGAGGCATGTGACTTCACGTCAGAGGTCTGCACCCATGTCTAGGGTGGCATGTAACTCTACAGGTCAGTGGTTTGTTCCCCTTTCCAGAAGGTTGCTTATTCAAAATCCTGTAGCTGATAGAGTAATCATAGCACTGTTGGACTCTTGAGAAAAGGCCCTTAATCCCAGAAACTGTTCCAGGGTTGTGCTCTGACTCCCCCCCCATCGATAAATGAAAAATAAAAGTGTAAAAAAATCGTCACTTTTTCTTCTATCCAGCCGCATCCCACATGGTTACTATGGAAATAATCAGCGTTGTGTTCAGCTGCTTCCTCCTGTTGGTCATCCTGGGAAGTGCAAGTGCTGCCTTTGCCATTGGAAGGAGTAAGTGTGCCCCCCCCCCCGGATAGCACTGATAAAACCTTTACCTCATCACATATGACAACATGCGTGGCAGAACCAGGTCTCTTGACCCATGTCTTTTGTCTTTCAGGGGCAGAAAGTGGCACTCCTCCAGCCAGACATAGGTGTGTGTGTGTGTGTGTGTGTGTGTGTGTGTGTGTGTGTGTGTGTACCATGCTTATATTACATTGAGGGGACAGAATGTCCCCAGGAGGTAATAAAAACCTGACATTTTTACCTCATGGGGACATTTCTTATGTCCCCACAGGGGAAAACTGAATTTTATAAAAAGATGAAAATGCAATCAAAAATCCTAAATAGCCAAAAGTCCCATACTTTGTTGTGTTACTTATGGTTAAGGTTAGGGATGGGTAATGGGTTAGGGTTGTCATCGTTAGGATTACAGTTAGGCCCACAGTAATGAATACAAGGTTAGAAATACGAATGTGTGTATGTGTGTGATGGGTGGGGCTTTATTCATGGGTCCCACCCACCATTTCTGTATGTTTGGCTCTCTTCATCACCCTGGTTTCCTCTTTTGCTTAACATTAACCCTTTCCTCCCCTCTGGTTTACAGTGGCCCCAGGTCTAGTATATTTGATCTGCTGGAGATCCCATCCAGGTCAAATGTTGGTTTGGAGATGGTCAACGATGATAACACCCCCCACCATGGGGTGAGCAACCGCATGCATCCTTTTTTACACAAAGCGGAGCACAGATTAGCCGGTGCCTCTTCTGCCAACCCTCATTTTAATGCTTAGGACCTCGTGGTAGTGGTTAAGAAGGTGACCTTGTAAAGAAAGCCGGTGTATTTATAAATTACAAGAAAGTCATCCATCCGTAATTTAATGCAAATTCGGTGAATTTGTGGAAAATCTGGGCGTTTTTGTCTACTCCTCGCTCTAAGTTGGTGTAAATGTATTTTGAAGCAACCGTATGAGTAAAACACACGACTGAATGATTTCTCCAGCACTGTGATACCCTCCTGTGATTGGTCTGCCTCTTCTTCCTCCCAAAAGGACCCCAATGCAGTCGCAGCTGAGGAAGGTCATCTGCAGGTGTAACAGACTGTCTCCAGCTGGCCCCGGCAAGACCGGTCCATCGCCTGTCCCGTTTCTCTGTTCCATGGAAGTTAGGATGGAAACTTTGGACCATAATGAAGTTTTTACAAAAGAACAATATGCAGTATATTTCCTCACATCTTTGATGCAAAATCACTCCTACACCTAGACTGGTGTTTAACAGTCTGCCATGTGACTTATCTTAACATCCAATACTGTAAATGCTTATGACAACAAACTCAATGGAGGTGGCGGCCTGGCCAGGTTTTCATCAGGAATTGCTAGTAAACTTTTTCTCATTCATCTCCACTTGCTGTGTTCTTTTGCATTAATAAACTGTCCAGTCTTTTCCACTGAATGCCTCTAATTTCCAACACATTTTGGATATGCCACAATGCATTCTGGTCTATGGTGGAAGGGCGGCACCTTCCAGTGCTATCTCTGACTTGCACGTGGCCTGAGAGTGGGTCGAGCCCTCGTATCTAACTAAACATCCCACGACGCCTGAGGGCCAGGAGTGGGTGGGCGGGTGGACAAAACCTCACTACCACCCCCAATGAGTTTCAGGATCAGTGGGCTTGTAGGCACTGTCTGACCACAACCAGACTATTCTGCCATTAGAACCAAACTCTGCTCGTGGACCTGGGATTAGCGATGAATCTGAAGCCTTGGGGCCTGGCGGTGCTGACAGTGGGTATGAGGCACTGTGTCGGAACTGCTACATGCTGTGCTGTGCTTAGACACCATGGCGTCATAGTGAATTCAGTATTTCGATGCTGCATCACCGTAATGAGACGTTGCATTCATACTTAAACAAGCCGACAGGATATCACAGTAAGGTTGTCAGGTCAGCGCCTTGATTTTGCACTAATTGGCTACGTTATTGTGCCAAATTGCTACGACAATACTATGGTATTGTAATAACTGGCCATAGCAATGTGACACTGTAACGTCCTGTAAATGATTATAAATGTTCTCTCCCCGTCTTTGTTACATTTTTATGAGGACTGATTTTTAGATCAAGTTATACAAAAACTCGAATTTTATGTTAATTTACGTTTAAATGCTCCGTTGATCCGCTGCCTCCTTCTGCTCACATTAATTCAGTTTGGAATATAAAAGCCTACGTGTGCTGACGCTTCTGAAGTCACCTCACTGCTCCATAATGTTTATTTCACTTCCTTTGGCAGCGCTGTCTTCCCTGCGTGTCATCCGTTGTAAGTAAGCATAACTTGTTCCGCCAGCCTGTCCTGCCGTGACATCGTTTCTCACGGATTGCCGCTGCGTGTGTCACCACAATCACTTCTTCTCTATAGGTTCCATCACCTTGGGGACGCCCGCCCTAGTGATTCCCGCCGAAGCCTTTGAAGGGGACATCATTGATTTCTACTGCAGCCTGCCTCTGAGGCATAACGAAACCATCCTCATCACATTCCTCAAACAGGAGGACAACAGAAAATACGGGCAATCCACGATACTTCCCAGTGAAAGAAAAGCTAAGATCACCATTAGAGCTGAACGAAGCTCCACGGGTTCCGTCGTCTGCAAGGCTGAAGCTCAGCACAACACAGAAGTGGTACCCTCATTCAGCAGCAAAGTCTATTTCACAGTGTTCGGTGAGTGTGAGCCGGGGCAGTTCGGGGAGCACACCTGCCCCTCCTTTGCCACGGGGCCCCCAAACGGGACGTGGCTGATCCCTGTGTTAGTACTGGGGTCTTCACCTGGATTTAAGTAATGCCCAAGTAAACACAGGTTGGGATCCTGCCTGCTTCAAGGCTGCAAGACCTGCTCCATGCAGGACAGGGAACAACATCACAGGAACTGGGATTGGGAGGAAGAACTAGAGATGAGATTAGGGACAGGGGTGAGATTATATATATTAGTTATATATTGTATAGCTCTTGTTCTAATCCTGAGATTGGATTAGAGATTGAGATTGAGAGAGAACTCATTGGAAGACCTACAATTGTACCTAAGTTGGCTCCTTGATGCCTGTAACACTGTGAGCAAAGGTGTCTGCTAAATATATAAATGAATGTAGATGTAAACAATGTACAGGTGAGGGGAATGTGCTGATCACCTGATTTCACAACCCTCCCACCCCACAGAGGAATTAAGAACACTTTCCATGAGTCTACCAGTACACTTCAATAATGCACCATTTTGTATCACAAAAGCAGAGCACCTTTGTAATATTTATTTAGTCCTGCAAATGATTGGGGATTTCAGTTTACCTCCTGGGACTACTTCCTCTTAAATGGGGTGCCCCTCCCCCACCCCCACGTTGACAACAGGACTGGGCAGGAAAGGCAAACCCAACTGATATGTTCATTTTGTGTGCCCATCAGAGCCCATTCACAACGTGAGTCTCACGTTGAGCCCTGCTGTGGTGTTCGAGGCCGACGACATCACCCTGACCTGCAACGTGGCCGGGGGCAAACCTGTCGTGTACTTGTGGACGCTGGACGGCAAGCGGCTGGAGGCATCCTCTCACAGGCTCCGCATCAAAGGGGTCACACAGAAGGATGTGGGTTCATACTCCTGCACGGCCAGGAGCAGTGTGGCCATGGACAACTCCACCACCTCAAACAATGTGACAGTGAGTCTCAAAGGTGGCGTATCTTACCATTGTCCCTTTCAGCTTTTTTTCATATGGCTTTTTGTTAGCAGTGATTTCATCTTCTTCTCCTTCCCTCCACAGAAATGGTCTCCACACCTGAGATCAAATTTACTGTACATAAGAGTGGTGGCCAGTACATCATGAATATCACGTGCCAGGCTAGCAGTGGCTCCCTCCCCGCAAACTTCACCCTACGCTACTACAACCAGACGGAAGAGATGTCCCAAACTCAGATAGTGGTTGATTCCTTAAAAGCCTATTTCTCCAGGCCCATCATTCTAGGCCAAAGCACATTGAGGGCACAGTGCTTGGCTGAGAATGGACGCTCGGTACGGCAGAGCAACAGCATACCAGTAGAAGTGGGTACGTCCTACGGTGCAACTGAGAGCCATTGGCGTCGGTACTCGTGTTGTCCTACAAGTTCTGAAAGCGTTCCGTCGAAGACAAGACAGGAATAATGAACCCAGGATCACATGGGAGTGTGTTGGAGCCAGCCAGCTTTATGTCATTTTATCCATCTTTGCTTTGGAAACAAAATGGAGGCAGGTAGTGTTTCTTTAAATTCACTAAATGGCTTTTTTTTCTCTGCCAGTTCCTGTAGGGGGCACTGTGAGCCAAAATCTAGAGTATGACATCAGCCATAACTTTGAACTGGAGGGAGTGACTCTGCAATGCGCAGTGGAACGTGGGAGCCACCCGAGTTACCGCTGGTATCTAAATGACTCACCGCTGCCCACAAAGGTCTTCTACAAGATGTCTAATGGGGGCCGTTCCCTCACTATCCTCCTTGACCAAGGTTCTGGCCTCTACCACTGCGAGGCCACGGACAGCTTTGACCCCATCGTTAATATCAGCAGCTCGAAACTCGCCATTGATTGGGATGGTAATGGAACCCCGCCCATTTAACCCTACAAATTCATGCTCTGGGAGAATGATTTTGACTCTTTCAAAGTTAGGAACTGTGGTTTAATCATTACCCCTACTGGGTAACGCTGCACAGAACCAGAACAGCTCCCTTTCATGGCTGACAACAGACACAACAGTATCACCAAGAGTGCCAGTGGCACACCCAAAGAAGAGTACAGCAACATTTTTATTAAGAAGTTACTGCAGTTAATGCATTTAGTTTGTTTCTCCGTCGAAAAATTCTTTGAACATATTACTGTATGCAACTCTGATTTAAATACCCAACTTAAATACCCGCATGCATTTTCTGAATGGCTAAGGGAGCCAGCCCAGTTTAATACACAGCAATCTGTAAAGCCATTTAAAACAGCTGGAAGGTGCTTCTTCAGCGGACAGCAGGGTTGGTGCAGTTGTGTGAGGTGAAGCCATTTTTAAGGTCTCTCTCCCTGTTCTCCACGCAGTTCTTAAAAATCTTAAGGTCTCTCTCCCTGTTCTCCACGCAGTGCTGAAAAATCTTAAGGTCTCTCTCCCTGTTCTCCACGCAGTTCTGAAAAATCACATCCCCACTGAGGTAGTGGCCCTGGTTCTTGGCTGTAGCCTCTTTCTCACAGTCCTGTTAATAGGCTGTTGCATCTATGGAGCAAAGAACTGTGAGTATCAAATCCCCCCCCAGTGCCCTTGATGACTTGCACTGGGGGAGAAATTGAAAGAGTAGCTTGCATCGCTAAATACATGCACGAGCATTGTAGTGGCACCCTGTGAGGATTCTGCCATAGAACACTTTATTTAAAAGAGATATATAGTTATTTAACAGATATTTCAATCACTTTCTATTAAGCGATTCTAACTTCCTGCTGATCAGGTGGATTCATGGTGTCAATTAGTCATTAGAGAATTAACTCTGCCCACCCCCCTCCCACTTCCTGTGTTTCAGCTCAAAGACAACCCACTGAGGAGCCTGGGTAAGTGTTCTTTGGATTAACCCTTTGTAAATGATGCTTTGGTACTTTCTATGAGTTTAAACATGTGGAAGGTGATTGGCCTTTTCTATGTGTTATAGACCTGACACGAGTTATCTCCCTTTAGGTTAATCACGCCCGACACCGAAGCTGAGATCAGGGAAGATCGAGATGAGCTGGTAAGAATACGTTTCATTCTCAAATGCTTTAGTGCTGGCTGTCGAACTAATACTCCTGGCCACAAAGCACAAGGACTGAAATGTCTCCAGTTTGCTTTCTGAGGTGGAAGACTTTGGAAATGCAAAAAGTGTATGCCTCCTGCCCATAATTCCACACACACAGGTTTACTGTTCCATTTGCTAACATGCTAAGAAAATATTCTTTATTTTTTTTTATATCCTAGAGGCAGGAGGATTACGAGGAAGATCTAGATCTGGTTGCAGTTACCACTATGGCTGAGGTGGATGAGGTGAAAACGTACTTTTTTTCCTGGGAACTGGTGTTCAGCTACATAGTCTGTGGTGTGCAGATACTGACAATCTGTGAAGACGGCATCATGCAAAAAGCCAGCTTTTCAGTGGGATCTCCTGCTGAACTATGCTCTCATCTCTTTCCCTATCACAGGTTGATATGGAGTCACTCAAGGAATGGATTGCAATGAAATAGAACGCGGCGGAGAGACCCCTCGATTAAAACTGCTCATAAAACAGCAGACAAGGATCAAAGGACCGAAATCTTAATACATCGGGATACCCTGAGAACAGTGTGTGTTTTGTACATGTACGTATCTCTATAAATAAGAATACTGAAAACATTGAGTGTTTGTGAGCCAGCAATTGCATCAGTAGCCATGCGTGTTACTATGGACAGAGTTGGAGGAATGAGTTGAAATGGAACTTTAAAGGCCCATAATTAAAGTGTGTGTAGACAGACAGATAAAACTATAGCAGGACAGTATAAATAAGCAATCACTCCACTGGTTATAAATGTAAAATGAATAAAGAGATTAAATGACTTATTAGCATCATTCAGACTGCTACGCTAACTGGCACATTGGCACCAGTGTGCTGGTGCTCTGAGTCCCAGAAGTACTTACCAGGGTTTTGCGTGTGCTGTCGTGTCTCATTCCCTTGTTTCCCTATTAAGTTTGATGACTCTTGCCCTGATCACCCTCATGTTGTCCCACCTGTTCCTTTGTTAATTCTGTGTTTTTGGCCTTGGATTTGCTGTGTGCGATCCTATGTTATGACTAGTAGTGGTCTCTGTTCCTGATTCCTTCGTTTTGGCTGTTTATGCCCCTTTCTATGTAACGCTGTTTTCTTGGTGTCCCTTATCTCCGTCCTAACTAATTAACTACAAGTATAATCCACTTGTACTGCTACCGGTCACATATACAATACTTAACATCTCACTGTTCAAATTGAATTGTGGTTGGCATCTTAATTACAATATTCTAAGTGTAAAAATGTGTTAATTAGACTTTTAGAATACTGTAGAGGGAACTTAAGTTATAATTAAACACAGGGACAGGACTTTGTGTAAAGTCACGGTGACGAGTAACATGCTATTTGCGTATCTAAGTTCAACCCAGCTAAATAGACTTCAAAGTACATTTAATTCCCTTTGTATGGAACTTTGAAAATCAGGTAAAACTTGCCAGTTTTTTAGCTATTGAAAGAGGAGACCCAGAGAGTCGTGCATGTCTCCTTAAACCAAGCCAGATCCGTACGGAGGTTATATTTGTCCTGACAGGAAGGTAGCTTCTGCAGAGAGTTTAACTGGAATGATCAACTCCTCGACGACTTGAAGAAGTTTATTCGAATCTGTGAAAATCTGTGGAAGAACATCCAGTAGGTCGGAAATTTATCCAAGGGAGAGGTTATTGAATCTCAGAACCTGGAAAAGGGCCGAACTTCAGAGCAGAGATAAGGAGGAACAACATGAAGAAAATTACTGACGCAACAGAATTGTTAACATGTTCTATGTCACATTGGTGATGGACTCCTAAGGAAATAAATCCAGCAGCTTACAATACAGACCTCAGCGTTCAACGACTACGAAATCCTAGGTAAGAAAGGCTATGACGGGTCATATCAGCCATACGTTTTTAGTATAGTATGTACAAATGTTTCAGTAGTTTAACGCTTCCGTACGGCCCTTTATAAGGGACAGGGGGCGTGTCGGAGTCGACGGGGGGCGTGTCGGAGTCGACTGGGGGGCGTGTCGGAGTCGACGGGGGGCGTGTCTCTGGGGGAAAGCGAGAGCAAAACTAAACGCAGCGCCGACGGATTGAGAGTCGGTGGGCGGGCCTTTTGAGTAACATGCCGAGCTTTTTAAAACGGAATAAAAATTGCTCTTGGCGAACAATAAACGGGAGGAATGATTGCTCACGTCGATCGTAAATGGCAGTAAGAAAAATTGCTCGCGTGGATATGTGCCAATTATTGTTTTTTTGTAAATATGTGCCAGTTGTTCATTTTTTTGTTTGTAAATGAGTTTGTAATTAAAGCACTTGACAATACAGCACTTCCGTTTTCAACTGAAGAATTTTCATCACCATTATCTGTTTTATTAAGGATTTTGTTGTTACCTCCCCTCAATGCGCGCTCAATTTCGCTGATAAAATACGAGCCCCGGCTTATTATCAACACTCAGCAGCATTTTCCTAAACTCACTTTTATCAGCTCCTCCTGCATCGCGGAATTCTTCACTCCCTCCCTCCTTCACCCCTCCTTCACTCACTCACTCCCTCCTTCACCCCCCTTCACTCCCCCCTCCTTCACTCCCCC
>JAACJT020022871.1:14074-29306 GCA_009936485.2 Gymnarchus niloticus | reverse complement strand
ACTCTCTGGGGACTGTGGGCCTGGGACTATGTAAAGGGCTTTGTGACCGCGCTTCGTGTTAAAAGCGCTATATAAATGAAATTGAATTGAAAAAAAATTGAATTGATACAGACATTAATAGTGGCCGTGGCACGCCGTGCGGGGTGTGGTCAACCCAGGGGAAGACACCATTATCATCTGTGCACCTGTGCTCTCCGAGCAGGAAGGTGGTTTTCGAGCATGGGCTGTCGAAAGGGGAAGGTCGTCCTAACTCGGCTGACCCCCCCAGTGATATTTTACACCCCTATATGTGCCAATGGGCACATGAAACAATGCCTTTCATCTCCTGATGGGGCCTTCCGCTTGAGAAAATGTCATAGATCTGAAGAGAGGAAATCAAAAATGCTGATGCTGATGCGTGGAAAGATATCACGTCCGCGTCTGGCGTTAGTGCGCCACGTGAAACAGAAATGAAGAGGAAGTGTGCCATTATTCAGGCACTCGTGTGTGTGTGTGTTGGTGTGTGTGTGTGGGGGGGGGGTGTGAAATGAAATTTTAGAGTTATGAAACATGTCGTATCCTCTCCCTCCGGTGTCTCCTGCATCTTGACGGGATGGAGACTTCCTGCTAAAAATGGTTACATTTTCCATGTCGTTTACAGGATGACTTAATCATTGACAAGCTGTTTGATATTTTGTGATGAAAATAACTACTTAGTCTGTCCATAGTCCTATTAATACCACCGTGTTTGAACTCCGATCACAGATTCCTCGTCAGCCAAGATGAAGTTCTGAGCTGCTGCATTACTGGGATACTCATGACAGAGACATTCTGCAGAGGATCATCAGAACATGCGCAAGAGAGCAAAGTATTAAAAAACGCAAACATATACACATCAGCTGCCATGGTCATATAAAAATGTCATCCATTTGCCCAAAGCACATGGTTTCAATGGTGTGTTTACACTGCCCAAGGTGTGTGATTGTGTGTCCTGCGATGGACTGACATCCCGTCCAGGGTGTCCCCTGCCTCGCGGAATAGGGTTCAGGCTCCCTGCCACTCTATACTGGAGAAATAGTTTTGGAAAAACGAGGGGGTTACTAAGAGTGAAATTTATAATAAATGTCAAATAAAATATTTCCTTAATTGAAAATGTTTTGGTTATGACTTTTTTATCTCCAGTGATTTAAAGTTTGATCCAGAACATTTAAGGCTGGGTTTGTCTATGACAAACAAGAATACAGCAGCCACACACCTGTAAATCTAAGACACTTGCGAGTTGCAGAGGTTACCCTGCCCCAAGGTGCACCCGTCTAGCACCTTCCCTGCAAAGCCGCTGCGTTGTACTGCCACCTGCTGGCCGATGAAGGCACCGGCGAGAAGCGCCGCTTTTCCCAGATTCTCGCTAAATAGGAATCGACCCCGGCGCATATGCTGCAGTCCTGATATATATATATATATATATATTTTTTTTTTCATGTTTACGTGTGCTGTGCGAGTCACTTTGCAGCTCAGGCATGCTCATTTAGTGAAAAGCAAAAAAATAAATAAAAAATGTTTCTTCTATCGTCATTATATTTAGTTACCAGTTATGACGCTGTGAAGAAATCTTATGGTAATAACTGGCCCCTAATTAATCAGAACTGAGATGATTAAGAATAAGCCTTCCTAAAGTGAGCTGCGCTATTACGGTAGTTTAACATCTAGCGCTAAAAATATAGTCACAACAGCAATAAACAATTTAAAACAATTAACTGAACGATTTAAAAAACGAAATCAGTTGCTTGGTGTTCGTTGGGGAGCAAGGGCTGAGTTAACAAATGCCCACCACAGGGGGGCAGCACCTGCTTACTTATTGAATCTCTTACTGAAACTATCATGCCGAGGTTCTCTCTTCTGGTATCACCATAACAGCATTTTCTGAACCATTTTCTAACCACCGCCATGTTATGCTTTTATTGCCACATAATTTCATTAGATATTTCTGCACCCATAATTTGTGACCTTGTGCCCACCCACATAAAACGTCTAGGGTGTCCTAATATATTATGACCAGCAGGTGTCAGTACAATATAATTTTTGGCCCGTGGAAAAACCTGCCTAAGTCACCAATATCATTCTGTGAGGTAACGGGCTCCTTTGAAAGGAAAAATCTTTCAGATCGATAGTGAGCCTTGGCCAGCCTCTGTTTCAATCAGCAGCTAAAAATACAAAGAGTGGTGGGTGGGAAACGAACGCCGTGTGCCGTGACATGTTGGAGCGAAGGCTGTTTCGTTTCTTGTCTGGACGGCAGACAAGATAACGACCCCCAACTCTCGTACACCACACTCTCGGCGTGATTCACACACTGGTGCCGCGTGGCACGGCTGACGTCATGCATTCCAGGGCTGGAGTGAACGCACATGAAGTCCAAAGTGGAGGGGGGAGGGGGGAGGGGCCGCGGGATTTCCTCCTGGAGGATCTTGGGGCGCCTCTGATCCTGGCTGGGAGCGGGTCGGCTGAGATGCAAACGGGCGGCATGGTTAGACGTTGTTGTCACACGGCAGCGGTTTGTGCTGACCCGGCTCTCTTGTCATATGTTCAGAAGGTTCATGCTGTAGAGACGTAACTGGTACCTTGGACAGATGATATCATGGGGCCCTGTGGAATCCCTGTGAAGAACATGGTGAGCCAGAACCTGTACGTGTGGACTGGAGATGGTTAGTTGTGTCTGTGTGGGACTGTTGAGCTTGTTTGCCAGCTCAGCCCTCTGATCCCAGTCTCCAAATCTGTTGGACCACGCAACTCCTCAGTTTAGGGTGGGCTATCCTGTCAGAAATGACCCCGGGGGGTGACTTACAACAGCCTTGGGACTGCAGACCCCCAGTACACACCCCCGCCCCCCGCCACCAACAATGACCCCACTAGCGACGTTTGTTGTCACATTAGCCAGACGAGTGCAGTGTGACAAACCTGCCCCCCCGACCACGCCCTGCGGCTGAGACTAACCATCTGTCTGGGGGTGCCATCTGACCCCGGGGGTCAGGCGTAGAGGTCAGAGAGACCCGTTGCAGAAGTACGGACACGAAGACTTGTCTTGAGGGTGAGGATGCAACTCCTCTGTTTACACTGTTTACACAGTGGCTGCATGTTGGCACACATTTTTGAGCACAGCTGGCCAGCAGGGGCTGGATGAGGCACCATTCCCTCAAAGAGGGCTGGGGGCACACGCTTGCTGGGTGGCGCCTTGTGGCATGTGGTGGCTTTCTGGCGAGGCCCTGCAGTGACCACCCATTGCCTGGCACAACATCACACACATGTTGGCATCTGAGTCTGCCAGGCGAGGCAGTGGAGGCACATCGGCTAGACAGTTACACCCAGCCGGCCAATCATCGGCTTCCAGCAGTGTCAGGGCCGGCCAACCGCCAGGGACAGAAATGTTTTCATGCCAACTTTAAGGCTCCACATTGTCGATTCTTGAGTATATTAAGAGAATTGAAAGTGGCTGAAATGCTCTAGATTATTCTAAATTTTTGTTCAATTGCAAACAATCCTACAGCTCAGCAGAACGAGTTGTCTGTAAAACAGGGAACGACGATAAATGATTTAACCTTTGCATAAAATCGGATTTTGGAAAAGCTACTGACGTCTTTGTTGTTTTTATGAAATTTGTTCTGCGGCAGATTTATGCTGCGTCGAAGTGGGTGTGTCACAGTGCGTTCATCGAAACGGGTGTGTTTCGAGAATGCTGCTCGCAAGGAGCCCGGCCTCGTCGTACTGCAGCGCATGACCCTGCAGCCAGACTGTCTGTCCATCTAAAGGGGGCGCCGTTGAGACGCGATCATGCAGTCTGGGTGACTGAGGACACGCAATGACACAAAAAGCAAACAGTTGTTACAGGACCATGTGTGTTTGTGTCAGTGTGCATAAGTTAGACCAAGTGTGTTTCTGTGTGTGTGTGTGTGTGTGTGTGTGTGTGTGTGTGTGTTTGTATGAGCGATTATTCGAGATTGTGTGTAGTCGAATGGGCAATTCAGGGCCCATCGACCGTCTCTGAACCTGTGTGTGACATGCAGGTGGATAAGGGTTAGGGAGGATGTATGTGAGATTGGGTGTGTGTGTGACTTTCAGGTGGGGGGAGATTCCTATCCATTGACACCTCACTGGATCGTCATATGCCAATCCCCAATGCTGTCCACGTTGCTATGGAGAAAGGAAGGCACGTCTCCTGGGAGCCCGGGGGGTGGGGTCAGGACAGATGGCAGGCAGTAACTTCCCCCTCCCCCATCATGACAGCTGAGGAGTGGGGAAAGAGAACCGGGGCAATTACTGCTGTGTGGGGTAAGAATCACAAGGGAGGCACTCCATCATATGTCCCGGGGGGAGAGGAGAGCACGTGCCACCATCATCTGGGCTTAATGACACCTCCTGCAGACAGGTGCGGGAAGTCACCTGTCACCCTGGAGCTGCTTCCACACATCAGCGGCGTCACCTCAGCACCGCGCTCTGACCTGTCACCTGTCACGGTGGGTGGGGGGCAGTTCCCTCCTCCCCCTAACCATCCCCCTTTGCTCTGGCCTTACTTCCAGAGAGTTTGAACTGTGCACCCCCACCACCACTATTTCACACCAGTGACCACAAATGACCGACGGTAACAAGACATGACATCACAAAGCCCGGCCTACATGACAGGCGCCGTAAAGAGGGTGTGGATCATTCAACAGGAATGGAAACGTCAGCACTTCATCCGATTTGTCACATTTACCGCTTTAATTAATGCTTGTTAAATTCATGTTAATAAATTATTATTTACACAAAACTGTGGAGCAACTCATAAAGGCCAGCACCTGGTACACAGGGTCTCGACTACACGTTTGGTGGTCCATCGCACCGCCTGGACTCAGGGTGACGATAGGACGAATAGCCCTTAATAGGACACACATTCCTAGCCCTCCAGGGAAATGTCAGAGGACAGGGGGTGGGATCTCCCGTTTGCCTCTCGCCTTGCAGTACCCTCAGAAGGACCCCAAAGAAACGTTAAGGCCATTGCACGCGACTCCCGCCACCACCTTCATTAAATGACTCCGCTTGACATGAGGATGTACGGTCAGGCACTTTAATCTGAGATTACGTTTGAGAGGCCGGATGAAAGAAAAGATGCTCAATTCTCCTGGAGAGTGTGAGAGAGTAACAGGGGGAAGGAAAGAGGGTTAAACAGAGGCAGTCACAGGTACTTTTCATTGTTATATTGCAGCAAACATAGGATTCCCTAATCCTCCATACCACTTGCCTCCTCACTCACAGTGAGAGTAGTATTTTACCCTCAAATACACACGGCTGTTGGAGTGAAAAGCCCCCTCCCCAATGAGACTGTGAGCCACGCCTCCCCATACAGAACTCGCTCAATTTGCAGGGCTGTGCTTAGTGTCTCTGTCGACTCCACCTCCAGTCCTCCACTGCGAATCAAATATCTATACCTTTGTGTTTTAGTTCAGCTGTGAATCGAATTGTGCCTGAAAAAGGGGAATGGGGCTAATTATCTGACAGCAGACCGTCTGTGGCTGATGTGAATCCCTCCCCAGGCTGTAACGGCAGACAGACCCCGTTCTTCCTGCGATCAGCAAACTCCAAATGCTGTTTACACGTTTAATTTACCCATCTGCTTGGTTTATATTTCTCAGGCCAGCTCCACAGTCACGCCTTCTCATGGAAAAATATACAACAGCGACTTCCCATTTTCACCGCAACTCGGGTTATAGTCGGGGCTGGATGGTCACATGGATGGACTCGCTGCCTCGGGCTCCTCCGCGTCAGTCGCTGATGATCAAAGGTAATGATGAACCTCCAGCTGTCTCACTGTTCCTGTACTACTTCGCTAACCAGCCTCGGTGCTGGACTGGGTCACCTGCCCTGCCTGTTTTTGCCAGGACTTCTGAGGCGTCTGCTCTGTCAGTTAATAAATCACCTGCTCCTCCCCCTTCCAGCACGCCATCACCAGTCTGGCCGCCCTTTTCAGCAAATCCTCCATAGTGCACTATCCGTTACTGTGTGCCATTTCCTTTTTCACTCCATACAGATAAATGAGGCCTGGATCTGTCTGTCTGGGGTGAACGAGGCTGTTTATATAAAAGCCAAAATCGATGTCCGGATCGATGCGAGTGAGACGGCAAGTGATTGATGTGACAGACCGGTGTCTCAGGGTAGGGCGGGTTGGCAGATGCCCCAAGCACCCCCGCAGGAAGCTTAACAGCGCCCGTCTCCCGTGCCAGGGTCGACTGAGGAAAGGAGTTCCTTTGAGGTGAGCCTGCCTCGTGCCCAGAGAGGCCCAGTTTGGCAGGCCTCTCAGAGGTCTCTGAGTTTATTTGTTCTGCCTCAGCATCAGAAAATCTGCTTCAGATTCCTGTCCCTTCAGTTAAATCCAGTTCAGAACGATTTGGACTGGGCAATTTAAAAGAGGGGTGAGTATGATTTGTTATGTGAGAATATGGGTCAATGAAGGTAAATTGCAGATATGTTGTAGATGGGGCAATGGTCTCCCCATTCCAAGAAACAGAGGTTATTGATTGGCTTAGGTAAGGGGGTAGTTAGTCATGTAATTTGTATTACACAGTCAGTTGGTGGAAATTACAGGGAGAAGGGTCATTCAGGTTTAAAGACTAAGTCAACGAAGAGCGAGTAAGACTTTTACAGAACTCTGACACTTTGAACTCACAATGACTGTAGCATTTTGGGGGGGGTGGCCAAATCACCTATCTGCCATACTATGGTTACTGCCCAGCAATATGTTGCCAATCAGAGCAGGATAGTTTAGAAAGAGGTTCACTGGTTAGGGGGGTCATGGCATGGGTACAAAGGGGGGGAGGGGGAACATGGTAGCATTAGATTGTTTAGCGGGGCTTGTTGTATATCATTGACAGGTGAAAAGTTATCTTCTTCAAAAACTATTATCTTGGAATCCTTTTGAATCAATATGCCACGTTCTAGGGACCAATATTTTCAGGGGTGACACAAAGCATCACATGGGGGTTTGACTGAGATAGTGTGTGGGATGGGAAGAGGGGGCACCATGGGAATGCAGGTAAACAACTCTCTGCTTTTGTATGAAGTACTAGGCGGGTTCTGACATACCCAGACCCAATTGAGATGGGCCCTGACCCAAAGCTGCATTCCTTCTGAGAAAAGCTGCTCCTGACGAAGCCAGAATGTGTGCAATGCCTCCCAGTCCTGACTGTCTTCACATTGGACCCACACTAAGAGACTGTGGAGATCTTGGAACAGGACGCTGTGCAATCTGCGGTCAGTCACATTCTACCATCACCGCTGTTTAAACAGAAAACCCCCCAGAAGTCAGCCGACATAAATATATATGTTTGAGCTACTGTATATCTGTGCCCAGAATGACCCATGGGGTATATGTGCCTAACAGAGACAGCCATTTAGAAGAGATATGACAGTTGATTTATTGTCACATCTGTCGATTGTATGCTGTTAGGCCAGCCCCATGCCGAGAAGACCATGCACTCAATCAATAACATGCATAATGCAGTACTTTACACGTGTTTTGTGCCCCCAGTGGGTGGGTCAGGATATTTGTGAGCTGGTTCTGCGCTCCTCCGTGACTCTTCCGTGTTGCCCACCCTTTCAGTGAAGCGCCGTCAGATCGAACCACCAGACACTGCAACCTGTGCCACCAAAATTGCAGGTTTCCAAATAGAAGGTCTGGGACAGCAAGCACAGACTTTCTGAAGGAAGATAACATTTAGTTAGCCTGTCTCTAGTAGGACCCAACTTAACTGCACTCCATGGTACTTCATCCTCATCAGTATTTGACAGTACCATCTTGGTCTTTAAATGAAGCAGGCTATGAAAGGTTCAGTCTTATTGTTGTAACACTAAGAACCAGGTCAGCCTAACAAACTCAACCTGGGAATTATGAATACAAATGTGTGCCATTCGGCCTTGGCAAAAACATGGGTCCCCGAACAAAAAGCTGACATAGGTGTCTGCAGAGCGTCTTGTTTGGGTGTATATGTGCATATGTGCTCAAGAACTCAAGTGTCTATGCATGTATGAGCAAACCAAACCCGATGTTCTACGAGAGGGTGCAGGCAGCAACCTTGGTTACCAGTGACCCTCTGACATTGGCTGTGACTGCTGGATCTCTGGTGGAAGTGGTGATTGCTGCTTGCAGTGGTCAGGGGGTCTCTTATGAGACGATCAGACTACATTCCAATCATCCTCTGCAGGGCAGCTATGGTACACATGATGACAGAAAGCATCGCTGGCTGGCCAGGGAACTCACAAGGTATCATCAACACCCCCAAATCAATGGCACTGGCTGTAATAAATCTGACGGCTGTTACAGTGAGTGTGGATTATTTATGAGTGCATATTTAATGGTAATGAGCTCAGCGAGTGCTGCACAGGGCTCTCAGAGCGATCTGCAATACTACAGGCAGGACCAAATGATCCCCTGCTTGCACTGTAGAACTTCCTTATCGCGAAGGAGGAACAGATAAGGAGAGATGAGACGAAAGCAACGTCTCTGTGATATAAACAAAGATAACAAAAGTAGCATTACATCACGAGGTTCCCCGCTTTGCTCACATCCGCCCTCTTTATCTCCTCCTAGGTAATTCCATATTTCTGGGACCACGGCACTGACTTGTTCTGGAAACCCTCAAGCCCCCCCCCCACTGCACCACTTTCTCTGGTCTTCCATCATAGCAACGTGCCTCCTGTACCAACTGGCAGATCTCCAAATTTTTTGCCCTGGGCTGAATTTTCATCTAAATGCCCTCTAATGTGAATTTAACAAAGTCAAGAGAGCTTTTAGTCAGTTACTTCACTACCCCCTTGCTGGGTTTAACATTCCCTCCCCCCTGCATTATCTCGCGGCAAAGATGTTACATGGAAGACAACAGATCCTCCCCGTTGTGCTTCTGAGGAATCTTTTCCACTTCACAATGTGCCCCAGGATTTGTTTGCTGCTGGTGAATCCCTGCAAGCTGGCATCATGTTCCAAACGCAGGAAAGCGTGTTTTTCTGAGGCTGAGTGATAAGTCCGGTCTAGGCTGGCTGGGCCACCTCGAGACCCTCAGGGGCTTTCTGGGTTCCTGTGGAGGGGGGCTGTCACCTGGTCATGTGACCGATCAGAGAGTGGGTGGATTCCCAGAAACATGGTGGAGGGAGGTGGAGGGATAGATGGAGAATGGGGTGTTAGTACTGTGCCGATGCGGGGACATGGACAGGACCTCCTCCAGAGATCAGGCAGGAGGAGATCACACTGCGCATAAGACCAGGCAGAACGGTCCCTCCCTCCAATGGGTCATCTTTCAGTTCTAACATCCGGCAGAACAAATACTTATGCACACACGTGCACATGTGTGAGCTTCCAGGACTCCCCGAGCCATTTCCAGGGATCTTCTGGAGTCATGACAACGGTTCTGAAGTCGGTCAGCAACCGTTGCCTCTTGAGAGGTGTGGTGAGGTGGCGTGTTGACAATACTTGGCACTGGCCTCCTCATCCTGAGAAATGGTCTTGGTATCTCCCTACATTTCCCACAGACCGTTTTCTAACATTTTCCAGCATCACCATGCTGTGTTTCCTGGGAATTCTCCTATGTGGCATGTTTATTTAAAAAAAGATCTCTTTGGGGGGCAATCCTGATGAGACATAGGTGAACCCCCAGCTTTCACAAGACCATCGGGGCTGTTTCCCTCGACTATGAACTCAGTCACTGTGGCCCTGCCTCCTTGACTGAGGCATGTGGAGTTTGTGTACCAGATGACACGGGTAGGAATGACTCAGACTGCCTGGTATGCAGGATCTCCCCCAGCCACCCCATCGCCCAGTGACTTCTCCTCCGTCTTTTCCTGTGTCTGTCCATTCCTACATCATACACAAACATGTACATGGATGAACACAAACAGCACTGTTTATCTGTCATCCTATTGGACAGCCCTCCTGTCCATCAGCCTGTTGGTCCCACCCCTGACAGTCAGCCTGACCCCACATCTTTCAGCCTATTGGCCACCCGTCCCGTTAGTAAAACCTTCCATCTGTTCAGTATGCAGCAGCCATCTCTGTAAGAGATTCTGCCAGCAGACACAGGGTTCCCCACCCCCCTTCACTCTTTTTATTACTAGCTTAGCTTCCACGTCTACTGATTGCCCTCGTTCTCCAGTTCACCTGTCAGGCCGCTCCCCCTTTCCCTCTCTCCATCAGGGTTTTGTCCCTTACCCATTGTAAACCCATAGAAAGCTGCTAAAACCACAGACTCAGTTTGATCTGGCTGACAACCCTGCTCCTCAGAGCTGAGACGCCAAACCTGAGGCTGCTGAGACACACACAGTGTCCAGATGTTCCAAGCTAATCTGCTTAATGAAGCATTAGCTACCATTAGCACCACTGGGAACCCCCCCCCAGACAGAGGACATCAGAGGGCTTTGGGACATAATGAATCATCTGAGCTTTGCTGATTTCTCCTGACCTTCTCTAGCAACCTTCAGCTTTGTCACTGCCACACCTGCACAAGATGTTACAAAACACACGTGTTACACGACATGGCCTTTTATAACTGCTTGCCATGTTCTTTAACCTGTATTAATGTGTTTTTAGTGCCTTTGCAGAGGCTTTTAGACTGAAAACTCCCTTTTGTTGCAGATTCTTTTAGACGGCCGTTAAAGCAGGGACCGCCAGCTCATTTCCCGGACTCGCTCAGAATTCCAGCAGAGCGCCGTGGAACATCGTGCCGTTGCCATGGTGAGGCTGGCTGGCGTGCCCGACTCGGTGTTATTTTGAAGGGAGCAGTGCAGTCTGGTGAAGTCAAATCCGGGTGCATCCTGTTAGCTCCGGAACCAGAGCTGCTAGAGGAACATGCCAGGAGCTGTCACACGTCCCGGACATCAGACAGCCTCCCGGTGTGGAGGAAAACAGCCTTGGACCCCCCAGCGACTCCTCTGGTGTGAAAACAAGGCTGCCCCAGACCACACACACAGTTCACTCATTACCTAATGTTACTGGCGAGGCTGAAGAACACACCGTATCGGCGATGTCACAGTCAGGGCACAGGTGACCACGTGGTCGCCTGTTCTCACTCTGTAGGCCATACGCTCCTCGAAAAGCTGCGAGAAACCGAACCGGATCTGTGGTCCTAATGCAGCATCACTGGATCGGATTCTGTGGCCTAACATTCTGACCCATCTTTGGCTAATGAAGGTAGAGCAGATCAGCGCTCAGAGGAGCTAGCTAAGGTGTTCCTGGAAAAAAATGGTTTTGAGGTGATACTTGAAGGCTGAGATGCATTCTGTTGGCGAAATGTTAACGGTTAGTTTATTCCACACATAAAAAAATGTCTGGAGTGGGAGTTACTGAGACCAAAAGTTGTTTAATATCACATGGAATTGAGAGGAATGTGGCTGATTTTTCCCCTTATTTTCTGCCACATTTATTTTGGATTCTGAGGCTGGTCCATCTTTAAACTGACTCCTCCTTCTCTCCCCCAGGTGTGTCTTCTACCTTGAGTTGTCAGTCTGAGTCTGAGCAAGACAATCTCAAGGAAAAACCCGCCTGGCTTTACAAAACCAGAAGCTGATCATATCTGCGCTCCACCTGCACTCCATCATCAACGAGGATCTGCCACAAGCGATTTTACTGCAGTGAAAAGAGCAGCATTTGGACAGCTGAGGGGTGCGGTGCTGGTGCTTGCTGTCCCGTCTTCCTGCTATCTCTGCCGGGATATAAATCTCTACATCGCTCCAAGGTCCGGCACAGTAAAGTCTCTGTGAAAGTTTGTCTCACAGTCCCACACACGGCGAGCATCTGCAGGTGTGGACGCATTGAATTTCTGTGGCCCTCTTTTATGTTACATGATGGAGAGAGCGTGAAGCATGGGTCTGGAGACAGGGGCAGTTCCACTGCTGGCCAGCAGAGGGCTCCCGGGGAGTTGTGACGGGGCCTCTGGAGGGCGTGGCTCCATATTCAGGTCAATGAGTTCCTTGTGTGAGGAACAGAGCAGTTTTTCCAGAGCCACACCGGCTCCCTGTTTGCTCACTCAATACTCTCATTATGAAAATCGGCTGTTTACTCTGCACCCTGTTGTTCTGGACAAATTCAGCAGCGCCCCAGATCACAATTCACCGGGAGGGGTGGGTCAGGGGCTAATGCTGGGGAGGGTAACACTGGGGGCTCAGCGAGCCATTGCTCACAACCATCCCTCTCTCTGTGTCACACGTTCTCTCCTGCAGCAGTATGTTCTCGTCCAAGACCTGAAGCCACTTTATCCAGTCGGCGTCCCCTCTGATCCGCAGTGTCTCTGGTGCCGGGTTCGGCATCCCGGGATAGGGCCAGCTCTTGGGACTCCGGTTTCTGAGAGGTGAGCACAGGGACAGGAGAGGAGGCGGGCTTGTGTTACACTGCACCGTGCTGCACCAGAGCCGGCTGGGTGCCGCGGGGTCAGGCTGGCGTGTGTTCAGCGCTTGGCAGTCATTCCTCTTGGACCTGCCGCAGCCAGCAGCCCACCCCGGCATGACGCCACACAGGCCCGGCCCGGCCCACCCTCACTACTCCAGTCCTCTGGTACCATAGGACTTTAAGCTTATTTGTGGGGACCCCTCTATTGACAAAATCTACACCTGGGGCCTCAGTGTGAATGTGGCACGTTTTGCTGCTCCTGCAATTAAAACAAAATGACACCAACGTCCGATCGCACTAAGAGTTGCAGTTAAATCCCAAACAGACGCCGTGTGGCTGTTGGATGTCCCTGGCCTGAAAGTTGCCGTTCACCTCCCGCATAAGCCAGCACTACCGCTATTGAAAAATGAAACTAAAATGGTTGCGTTATATCTGGACAGGAACCTTGTCCTTTACACCTAAATAAGGCCTGTCTTAGTTTCATGTTGCCCAGAATATACTCTTTCTGAATAAGGGCATACCAAGAAGGCTTGTTTAGTCAATGATGCAGTGGTGTCCCACGCTTCTTAAATAAGCCTTGCTACAGTCATTAAATGGTTTTAAATCCTCTGTTATTCCAGTCATTCTCTGTTCTTGTCTCCCATGGGCTATATTTGGAAAAAGCCGGGATGCTAGTGAGGATTAGCAAGATGTCTGTGGTGATCAACGGCACATGCGTGTCCGAGGGCTCTTACCCGGCATCCAAGGACCACGCTGGGTGGACCCTCCGCAGCACCGGACTTTGCCACTGCTGTCATGGGGCCACTGTCTAGGGAACATAGAGTGGGGGACACTGTCTGGGGACACAGTCTGGGGCACACTATCAGGGGGACACTGTCTGAGGTACACAGTCTGGGGCCACTGTCTGGCAGACACTCTCAGGGGGACAGTCTGGGGGACACAGTCTAGAGGACACTATGAGGGGGACACTGTCTGAGGGGCACAGTCTGGCAGTCTGGGGTCCAGTATCTGGAGGACACTCTCAGGGGAACAGTCTGGGGGACACTGTCTGAAGGGGAAGGTCTGGGGGCCAGTGTCTGGTGGACACTATCAGGCGGACAGTCTGGGGGACACTGTCTGGCACGTTGATATTAGAGGTGTGCTCATTAAAATGGCAACAGAAAGCAGTGTGAATGCTTACTAATCCGGATCATACTAGCATATCTCTGGATGTTAAAGAGCGATTCCCATAAGACCCTGGGATGTTGTCTTGAGGTCAGAGGTCAATGCAGGCAGATGAGAGCTAAAATGCAACGATGTCCACCTGCTCCCACCTTTCTTTCCCAAGATGGAAACTGTCATGAATCTACCATTCTGGTGAATATCAGATGGAAATGCTGCCTGCCAATAAGCGCTGTGGGTTCACGTACGGACCCAGAGATCCGCAAAGCCTCCAAGGGCAGGTCGACTCGAAGGTTTATCTCTCATTGGAAGGTGTCACGGCCGCTGGACCCGTGAGTGCAACACGGACATGGGGTCACATGCGTCGTGGATCTCACGCCTCCGTTCGCTGGAAAACCTCAGGCAAACACAGGCAGCGGCTCTTCTAACTTCAGGCTTGTTTACCTACAGAAGGAGCCTTGTAAATGGACCCTTAAAGCAGGCAAAGCAAACAGCTAGCCCATTGTGGACGGGAATGGCTCTAAACAGCATCCATCTTGTTGGCTTCCAACCGGGCCGGACCCGGCAGGCCAGAATTGCCTCTTGTTTCCTCATGGTTCGAGCCAGACTTCACGACTCCAGCGGGCTGTTTCTTGTCTGGCCCTGCCGCAGGGATCTGTGCTGTATGAAAGGGCTGGACCACCTAACAGGGCCTTCGTTGTGGCTGCTCCCGGAAGGTGACAAAGGCACTTCTTGGATCTGGTCCAGTGTGTGTATTGAGCACCCCAACCCACACCCTTTCTCTCCTCTCTCCCTTTCTTTCTCTCCATGCCTCTGAGGTCAGGGGTTAGGAAAACGGCGAGCAGGCGCTAAAGAGGCTCTGTGTTCCTGAAACAAAGGGTCTCCTTCCTGGGGAAGAGAGCTGCATTTCCGGCGTGAGATCATTGTGCTGGAGAGGGGAGACGAAGCAGACGGCTGCATGAAACTGAGTTGAGGGGTGGAAAGGGGGGCGGGGCCAGTGGCCCGAGTTTGTCACGGCCTGGCGCGGCGGGACACAGCTCGCTAAGGGAATGCTGACCGCTGTCTCTCCGTTATATGGCACAAGAAGGAGGCTGGGGGGCAGCTTTGGTTGTCCGGCCTCTGAGCTTTCGGTCGTTTGTGTCGACCCCGTCAGACAGTCAGATTGTCTTGAGGAGCAGAGACACCAACGAGAGCAGCCAGTGAGGCAAGGAGCATGCATCTGACGCCATGCTATCTGCCTGACTCCCACAGCGATATGAAGACAGAAGAGCTCTCAAGGGGAGTCAGGCTCCCAGTGTAGCGCTTCCCACTGCGTCATGATGGTATGGAAGGTGAGCTGTTAGGGTGGAGTCAGCAGAGGGCGGCAGTGAGGGTAACAGTGAGCTGAGTTAGAGTCCTCCCTTACAGCCACCTGGGGCACATACAGGCTTTTGGTATTATTATTATTATTATTATTATTATTATTAATAATCACAAACAATGACTGTCATTAGGGTTCCTTCATGCTCCCAAGAACCTCGAAATTATGAGCACAGATCTCCGTCCTAAGGGGGGTTTAGTCTCTCTTCCCTATGGGGTTAGGGTTAGTCTCTTTATGGGGATAGGGTTCGTCTGTAAATGAGGTTAGGGTTAGTCTCTTTATGGGGATAGGGTTCGTCTGTAAATGAGGTTAGGGTTAGTCTCTTTATGGGGATAGGG